>OOIL02000725.1:179676-200424 GCA_900332095.2 Cuscuta campestris
TTAACTTCTAACAGTAGATAGATGAAGTAGAAAATTATCAGAAGTAGGTGGCCATGAGTACCCGTATTGGGTTTACCTTTAATTGAAATCTCTTCCACACATTAGATAGCAGGTGCAGTTATTGACAAATCAATAATCAGAAATGAAGGGTGATTATTAATTTATTAAGATTAGCATGATAAGCTACTCTTTTCATTCCATATTATCTTTATGTGTTGTTTTCCGGTGCCAAACTTTGGCCTTTTATGTCTTTCTATTCCTATCTTTACCCTGCGTGTTCTTGCCAAACTTGTAGCCTGCCTAGCACTAAATGCAAATTTAAAACACCAACTAATAAGAAGGCAGTCACAAACGTGTATATAGAAATAATGATTTATAATTCCTGAATAAAAACAACACTCTTTGGTAACCTTTTACTGATGTCTTGATAATGTTCTGCAGGCTCCTGTCTTGTTTTTAATATGGCAGCAGTGGATCCCAAACACTTTGTTTTTCTGTGTATCGTCAAAGGTATTTTGCTGTGATCAAATGTGGTGGAGGCTTACCATTTCATTGTTTTAAACATCCTTTCTGAGTCTCAATGTCCAAATCACAGGTTCTTTCTTTCTCCCAATCCAACAAGCAAACCGATAGCTGTAGGCATAGAAGGATATTTGTTTATCTGAAATATAACAATATAAGTATATCTATATAGCCATAGTTTTTTATACACAATCTGTGAGGAATGAGGTTAGTGTGAAATGGAATATGTAATTTTGTTGTTCTATTATCACTTCCATGAGCTCCATCCTATTTAATAGGTAGACTGAATTTCATTACATTTGCTCGTGGAGATTATGTAATTTAGTAGAGGAATGAATAAAAAGTACAAAAATTTTATTTGCACCAGTCTTGTCTGTGTTTTGTTTAAAATGCTTCAACTGCATTACTGATCGGAGACTCGGAGTACTCCACTATAGAAGAAGTGCAAACAGTTTAAAGAGTCATTTCGTTTTACTCCACTATATCCCGAAGTAAAAAATAGTGAATTTTTGGTTCAATGGGACACAATAGACATCCTGTTTTCAATGCTTAAATACCAAAAAAACAAGAAATGGCGTGTGTGTGTGTGTTTGTGCAACTTTATCTTTGTTAAATTAGAGAACCCTTTGATGCATTTGCTACATTATTGCCCAGAATTTCATTAATACGGAATACAATATTATACTAGGGGGGTATAAGTTTGGGGTAAGGGAAAGTTTAATGTAGCAGTATTGATCCCGATGTTTTAAACACAGAGTTGAAAAAAGAAGAAAGTTTACTATAATACCCTTAATGAAATGGGTGGAGTGTATTAAATGAAGTGAGTGATGTGTAATAAATAAAGTAAGTGAGGGTAGTTGGGGTATTTTAATTGTTAAAAAATGAAATGAGAAGATCTATTGTGGACAAAGAAAAAGGGCTATTGGGAAGATCTATGGGGGACGGAGGGAGTATTTTAATACGGAACATGTTGGGCCAGCGTTGATGCAATGCTCAATTGTGATCTTTCAACAAATGAGGTCTATGTTCTGTACAACTTATTTTTTCTGTTTCTTATTTATTTTTATTAAAATTAGATCAGATTAATCATGTTAGATCTAATTAGATCAGATTAGAACTTCAAGTATTTAGATAAAATTCAATCAGATTAGGTGTACGGAACAGAGCCTAATCCTGGTTCCCTTGCACTTTCCTTTCTTTTTTTCTTTTAGAGGTGCAATTCTCTTATGTTTCCTTTTCCTTTTCATTTTTTAATATTATTTTTTAACATCTAAATTAACTAAAATAATTAAAGTAAAAACATAAAATACAATTAAATACTCCGTAGTACGAATTGCACTTAGAGTAAAAATTTTCTTAACTTAAAATTGCAATTGAACTTTTCATTTAAATTAAACTAAGGATTACACTAAACTCAAAATATTTTAAAATAATAGCGTGTAAAAGATACATATTAAAAGAATTATAGTATCTTGTTGCTTGAATTTCCAAGCAACCTCTTTGATATCTTGTCTTTCATTCTCATCACCACGAACGCACTATGGGACTAATATTCTCATTGTCGGTCATTATTTTGAAGTCTTTTTTTCTAAGTCGGTCTGGGCCAAAAAACCTACCGAATTGGATCGTTAGGTCCACAATGAACCCGGACCGATTGGATTTCAGGTCAGTCCATAACACTTAAGCATTCAGATTTTGGTTTGGTCGGGTCCAAATTCAAAATCTTTTACGTCTGTATTTATTGGACCTAATAACCTTACTGGACCTAAAAGACCTAAATACTAAACATCTACTTTTTAAGTACGGTAAAATATATTAATGTTTTATTTTGATAGATATCTTAATTTATTTAATTAAAAATATTTTTTATTAAGTAATTTTTTTAACATCTCAAAAAATATATATTTCATATTAGTTTTTAAGATTATACGTAGAAGTAGTTAATGTTGTGTATCTATTTTTAATTTATCCATTTTTTATATTGTTTCTTGATTTGCATGGTAGAGCTAAAAAAGCCTAACATATACTTGGTCCGTCCCTGAGTGTTTGTCTACTTTTGACTTTTGTAACTGTTCATCTAAGCACTTTGACTTATCAAATTCTCTCAATGTGTAAGCCTAAAAATAGTAATGTGTGATTTTGTTTGATTCGTCTTAACATATAGATTATTAATATATAATTTTTATAATTTTTTAATATACAAATTACAAGATAAAATGGATTAAAGAAGTACATTGGATGGTGTGCAAAAATGAAAGTGGACAAACACTCAGGGACGGAGGGAGTACTAATTAATAGATCAAAATAATTAAAAAATATATTTTTTGATCCAATCGGTTCGGACCAGTTTGGCTCGAATCATTCCGGTCCAGTCCAAACCCGAATACATTAAGATCCAGTCTTTGGTCCGTGATTTTGTTCAGTTCGATCTTCGGTCCAGTTCAATCTTGGACCGATGAACAGCCCTACAAGCCATTGCTGTTGGAGCTCAAACTTCTCCGCTGTTGATTAACATTCGAGCTCAAGTTTCTCCGCTCTCGCTTGATGGGAAGCCTCTGCAATTCTATAAAAGGTCGACAAGGTAGTGGTGAGATTCATGAACCCTTTCACCACAAGTTCGGCGGCTATTTGCCAAGATGCCTCTTTTTTGCGTGATTCCTCTTTATTTGTCGTTTCGACTCCATGGGCGTTGGTATGATATCATCATCATCACTTTTTGTTCAACATGCAGCGCGCATCAGATCCGACAGGACCGTAGTCTCTCGATTTGGGTGTTTTGGTCCATTTTGACTGGGCGACTTCTTTTGGAACACGGGGCCCACTTTAAATTGTGGCTGAAAATTTTTCACGCCTTATGATGCCGGAATAGACAAAATTCCATTTGAAAATTTTCAAGCGTCATCCTCAACACCTCTTTGTCACTTGTACAACCTGGATGGTTGATGTAAATATTATTGTAGAAATAAAAAAAAATTTGAATTTTTTTGCTCATACCCAGTACTTGGAAGCAATGAAGTTGACAAGGTGTTAGATTTCTAAAAAATAATTTTATTGTTGTGACTACACTTAAAAATAACACATTTTAAGTGGCCTACTTACCCCAGTAGAGGAATCAAAGCACAAGTAGTTCAGAATATGGTTGGTAAACCTTCAAGGCGTGTGATCAATGTGAAGACTTTCCTAAAAATTTCTTATAGATCCTATGATAAGCAACACACTTTAACACTTTACAAGATAGAACTTTTGAAATACAACTAAGAAGACCAAATTGTTTGGTTGCTCTACAATACAACTTGCTAATGTACTTTAATAGAATTGTCTCAATAACAAAATAAAAAACCTAAAAAATATTTAATAATAAATTATTCATGTACATTTTATCATTAGTTAGTATTTCATCACCATAGAATAAATACAAGAAATAATTACATTATTTCTTTATTAATCTAGATAATCAATGAAATAATAATTAAAAATAAATCATTCTTGTACATACTATTATAAATTAATATTTCATCATCATATAATAAACAATAAATAAATAAATAAATAAATAAATAAACAAATTATTTCTTCAATATTTAAGATAACCAACGAAATCATAATGAATAATAAATTATTTTGCAATATTTCCCCCCTCCTCTTCACATTGTGGCCAGTGCCCTTTATATAGAAAAAGTTTTTTTGCCTTTTAATAATGGTCACGTCTCTTATCTTAAATTCATGTCCATTAATTTAGAAAACTTCTATTTTGAATTCAAAATAAAATTTCAAGAGTTGTAGGGAGTATTATTTACTAATGAACATAACTCTTCAAAACAAAGATTGTATCCATTCATTTCATGTTCAAAATAAATCTCCAACACAAGGCAGTATAGCTCTGAATTTATTGACTCATGAAATTTGTCGGTAACCTAAGCCTAAAAACCATTGCTTGTTTGAGTATTTCTTGTAGACGGATGACAAAATAATTTTAGTGAAAAAAATTGTAAAGAAAAAGTTATTAAAAATTATTTTATTTAGAAAAAACAATTAATTGAGGCGAAATGCACCTTTTATCGGTCTTCAAAAACGTTAACCCAAGCTCAGGTCAATGCTTCCTTGGCCAAATAGTTCCGGTGCCCCCTGTGGTTTGGAAAATTGGAACCAATACCCTATTCGTTTTCAAAACTTATTTCTAAAGTTTCCGTGGTTTCAAAACGTTGCACTCACACTCCTTTAATCATTTTCTGGCCATTTTCCGACGAAGAGGGGCATTGACGCATAGTTTTTAAATCATAGGGGGCATTTGTGCTCATTTCTTATTTTCGTTTATTGTTTGTGTTTTCCTTTTTTCTTTTAAATATTTTCTATCTCTTTTTCCTTTTCCTAGATTTTTTTAAAAAAATACATTTTCAATTTTTATAATGTCTTAAAAATTTTAAAATTCTTTGTGTTTGAAATAAAAAAATTAACATACATTACATCTATCTCAAATCAAACATGTTTACGCTCTTGGGGGCACTCTGGTTGCTTGTTCGCCCTTTGCATGTTCCCTTACCTTTCAATTTTTTTTTTAAATTTTTTTCGAGCACAACCTTTTCAACACTTTCCTGTTAAATGGAAACAACATCTTTTGTAGAGAAAAAAATTACGGAGTACTTAACTATATGAAACATCAAATAATGTAACATGATTTAATCATATATTAATTACCCATAGGATAATTTAATCATAGATAATATATTAACATTATTTTCAACATATTTCTTATCTGATCTAATATGCTTGGTTTTGATAATTTTATTTGAACATATATAATTGGATCTAATAGAAATGAAATTGATTTGATCTGAATGAATCTAGTTTGATCCAATTTTAATAAGAATAATTAGTAAACCGAAAAAGATATGTTGAACAAAATGTATCTGAAGTTATAGAATTCCAAGTTAAAATTTTGAGAGATACATGTAGATATTGTATTTCGAGAGTATTTTCATAAAATTTCTAATTTTTTTAAGTATTTAATAGATTTACGAAAACAAATTGTATAAATGTGTAAATGTTTTTTAGTCCAATAAAAATAAGAAAAATATAGGTCACATCAACTTCTCTTAATTTTTGTGTAAGAAAACGACTATAATATGAGTAAAATATAGAGAAGCAATCAAAATAGACTCTTAAAAATATTATGACATGTCAATGCATTGCGTCACATTAGCACAATACAATAATTTTATTTTAAATATAAAAATATAACATCCTTATTCTTGGGATAATGTTTACTCCAGGTTCTATTTTAGAATAATGCTAGAGTCACAAATAACTTAAATACAAACTATACAAACTTGCTATTTGTGTATCTAAATTTTTTACTTTTTAATTATTTAAAATAATTTTATTTACTTTGAAAAGCGAACAAATAGAAAATTTATATAGTTTGTGCCAAGTTGTTTGTCATTCTAGCATTACTCTTTATTTTAGTTTTCTTCTTAGGAGAACTCCCTACATATGAGTAAAAAACTGTGAAAATACCAAAATAGGAGTCAAAGTCTTGTAAGACTAAAATAGGAGTAACACTGTCATTGACACACTATCACATTCACCACATTATCACATTGTAACTACCATGCTATCATCGTCACATTGCCATCTGTCAGCGCCAGTGTTGCTGTGGATCACTAACATAGGAGTAACACTGTCATTGACTGATCACACTGATGTATTACACTGTCATCATCATTTCAACACACTCTCAACGCATATTCTTACATTACGCTGCCATAATACTCTTATTTTGGTTTTAAAAAACTTAAACCCATATTTTAATATTTTCATACTCCATCCGTCCCTAAATATTTGTCACACTTGTATTCGCGAGGCAAAAATCAATTTTTTTCAATTCATTTTATTTACATATTGGTAAAGGAAGTAAAAAATAAAATTTACATATCAAAAAAGTAAATGAAAAGTTCTTCGAAATAAGAGGTGTTAGGAATATTTTATTTTATCAAATAATTAATGAAAACGTAGAAATAAACAAAAGTTCACGCAACTGCTAAAAAAGCAAACGTTGCAAATAATTTGGGACGGAGGGAGTACTTTTTTTTACACATATGTAGGAACTTTTTTTCTTATTAGACCTATATCCATTTTAGTCGTATTTGTAGAGAAATATGAAAAGGGAGTAAAAAATGATAGAGAAATACGAAAAGTGTGTAAAAAATGACAATTGTAAATGAAATTTGTGGGGGGACAGACAAAAACCCTTTTTCCCTTGTACTCCGTATGTATCTGCTTCCAAACTAAAGAAGCTGAAGAAACACACACTTATAATTGGCGTTGAGAGCTTTCTTCCATCACTGTTGTTTCTCTAATGGTAACAATGTCTCCTCTTTCGATTCTTCCTTTACGTTTTGTACAAATCTGAAATCTTACAATCTCCACAGAACTTTTCCTAGACGTTTTTTCCCCCAATTTTAAGATTTAGTCCCCCTCAAATGTTAGGGTTTTGATATTACTTCAACAATGTTTTCTCCCTGGATACCATGCATACAATCTGTGCTTTTAGGGTTCTCAAGCTTGAATTTCGAAGCACTTGTTTGTGTGTGTTTAATGATGGCACGGATGGACACTAACAAAATATTTGATAGTTAATTATATCTATGTTTCTAGTTTAAAATAAAGTAGAAAAAATCAATTGGAGTTCTATCTATGTCTTAAAAGGTTGATTAAAATTTCTGAAATAATGAATAATACGGAGTATATAATATTGCTTCAAGTTAGTCTTTGTGTGTGAGAGTTTCTCAGGGATACTCGATCTGCAAAATGGTTAAAAAGTAAGGGATCAAGACAAACATTCGTTAAAGAAACACTAGCATTTCTTGTGTGGGAGAGAAATGAATTTTCTCTTCCTCTGCCACAAGTGATGAACATAAGTAGTTCCGTGTGACAAACAAAAGTACATGTGTTCGTATTCCTGCTTTTATTGTTTATGATTGTTATTTTCTTCATAAAATGTACTCGCATTACTTTTACTCTGTAACATAATTGTTTCTTTTAAGTTAAAAGTTAACACTTTTATGTTCGTAAATCTTGTTTCAGTATTTTTTTTTTTGGGATGAAGTCATGGAGGTAGTATTTATTAATGTAAAATTAAAATGCATGTAGTTTGTACTACAGTGTCAACCATATCATTAGAAGACAAAAAATAATCCTTTGAGTTGATAACTACTCCCTCCATCCCATATTTCCATGATACTTGTCTCATTCACTATTTGTATCTTTTTTCCTTACATATTTTTGTTTATCCATTGTTATAATAACATAGTTCCATAGTCATGCCACATTTTGTTTTATAGAGCTTTTGATGTAGTGTATGTGTGTATAAAATTTTGAACAGAAATTTAAGTAAATTGAATTGAAAATTACTTCACTCAAGCATCGTAAACTGAAATGGGCCCACTATAATTACATTATTTATTTTTTTTGGAGAAATTTAGGAATTTTTAGGTACAATGTATTAAGTACTTTCTAATAAAACCCCTTGAGTAAAATAGTAATTGTGACCCTTTTTGAATAAAAATACACTTTGTTATAAATTATTTATTAATAAAGTTCTTTTTGATATAATTGTGATACTTCTACAAAGAAAAGTACATGTAAAAAGTAAAATTAACCTTCCTGAGAGGTGTATGATTCTCTGTCTCCTTCATGGCAGGAGGCAACCAGCCTGTGGTTGTTGCCTCGTATGGAAATGAACATTGATTTAGAGGGAGACTGAACTGGTTGTGGAGTGGAGATAGGGTTTGGAGTTTGGAGTTTGTAGTGGGCAACACAGATTTAGGTAAGAGCGTGTTATTTGTTCATTTGAATCCATTTTTGAAGTCTGTCCATCACAAGTTTTTATCATTGCTTTGTTTATGAACAATTACTAATAAGGCCAAATTGTTACTATGTGTAATCTCAATAATGTTATTCTTCAGAAATGCTTTTAAACACATGGTTTAATTTTATAAGGCAATCAAAGTTAGCCTCTGCACATAGAAAAACACGAGCCACTTTTCTGGAGCTATAAAGGGTGGATATATTGTCCATCTGTGCTCTTTTTAAATTGCCTTGTAGGCTAAAAAATATTCTATTTTCATAGTTCTGCTGGGTTCTTAACTTGGCTCCACCTAGGAGTGTGCCAGTATCCGTTCAAGATCCGACCGGTCCGGACCAGTGTTGTTTTTTCTTGACGGTTTTCAGTCTGGACCATTTTTTTTTTTAAATTACTCCGTATTTTAGCATCATCCTACTCTACTGTTGCCCTACGTCTTACTTCACTAACTTCAAATTACACAATTGCTTCAAACAAACAGACCCAACCCACTCGGTCCCTCCATCTTCATTCTTCACGACACCGCCTCAGACCCTATCGGCGCACACTCACACGGTCTGATCGGCGCGCGCTTCCACGGCTCGACTGGCGCACACCCTCACCAGCACAGCACCACACCGCCCTTCACCACAGGACAGAGGCGGTGACACAACTTTCCCAGGTTTGTTCAAGCCTTCATTTTTTTTTTCAAATTGGCACATTAAACTTTCCTTCCAACTTACTTTCTATGAAGTTTTGGGCAGTATATGCATCATTGTATCAAGGACCTAATGAAAAACATCTGCTTTTTATAGGGGCAAGGTTGGGTACATCTTTCATCTCCCAAACCCAATTGAGTTGGGATTATACTGGGCTGCTTTATTGTTGTTGTAGATGTTAAATATGCTTAGATTCTTGCTTGCTTTATATCTAGGATTTAAGGTTTTATTTTTTGGGTGTGATAATTTCTCGGGGATCTGTTTTTAAATTTATGATTTTCTCTGTTATTTCAGTTTGTTGCGATTATCCTTGAATTTTTGTCGTTTTTATTATATTTTTCTTTGACTTGAAAAAAGTTCTTGCTCTTTGAGAAATTATGTTCAAGATTTTAATATCCAACTAGTCTGGATGGAAAAACATATATCCAGACTAAACCAATTTTTTTGGTGTGATATGTGGTCCGTAACTTTTAGTAATTTTGGCCTTTGGTCTGGTCCTGCCCAGTCATGGACCATGGCACACCTCTAGCTCCACCATAGGCTTGTGGGGCTGGGCTGGGGGGTTTAGGGGAGGGGGTAGGAACCATCATTTTAACGTGGTGACAGGTGTATAAGTTACTGGTGTCATTTTAGATGTTCTCTCTCTCTCTCTATGTGTGTGTGTGTGTGTATGCCTTGCTTCTAGCCTTAGAAAAGGTCCTCTTTCCTTTCGAAGCTATAATGGTACTACGATGGTCTGTTATATTTCCACCACTGCCATCCTCCACAACTATGGCAACTGTTTGGCAGATGGGTTTTAACTAAAAATGTTTACTACAAGAAACCTACTAACCTAGTGTAGTTCCAACTTTGTCGGGGTTTGGGGTGAGGTGTACCCAACCATATCCTGTTAAAACTAAATGGCTGTTTCTGTTGGGTTCTTGATGCATTTACCGCACTAAACTTTATTGAGAGTAAGAGGCAAGTGAGGCTTAATTTTCCATTTTGATAGAGTCCATTATTTACCTGAAGACTGAAGTTAAAACATTGTCAAAAGTGGCCCTCTTAGCTCCATTGGCAATAGACACTTTTAACATTAAATGTATTGCCTAAAATTTTTTCCTAATATGCGGGTCATCCTTTCTTTCATGCAGTTATGCAAAGTGTATTTGGTAGCAATTGAGATTCTTAGCAACCTGCTACATCTATGACTGAATGGGTGGCCTAAAATTCTACTACGTAATTTTTTTTTAAAAAAATCATTGAGTTCCATATTTTTATGGGAACAGTGAAAAAGGTATTCAGATGCTTGGTAGATTTCCCAAGGAGCAATCTTTTTTAATGGTCGCGTATACGACGCCTTTATTTCATTCCCCTTAGTATCTATTGTTATCTAAATAGCATCCATGCCAGTTTATAGGATGTTGTGCACCCACTGCAGCTCTGGAATGTGATTCCATTGTTTATGAAATAATGAACAAATTCCCACTTCCGTTTCTGGTAATGTCAAATTGAATTTTGATGGATGTTTTTTTGCCTATTTCACTTTGGTTTCATTTAGAATATGATACTCTTCATGGAGAATTAGTCTATAGTAGTATTTTTGAATTTAGCTTGCTAGGAAGATCATGATGGTAGTATAGGTAATATTTGTATTTACTGTTTTTTATTATGAAGTTATGACTTGAGAATTGAAGTATTGAACTATGAGTAGAGGATATTCAACATTGCCTCGAGCCCTCGACGTGTCCTCTTGCTTTCTGCACTTGTGTAATTGTCTTATTTTTTCACTGCTAGGCTACCCAATTTAATAATACAGTGGATCGTGGCTTTCAACATTTTAATCTCTTCTTGGCATGCTCTCATTATCTTTGGTTGTTAGTGCAGGCTAGTAAACATACAATTATTCTCATGCAAACATCTCCGAATAGAGCAACTCGCACTTTTATGGATTATGATTCTATTAACCAAGCAATGGATGGTATGAGTTCTTTAAAGACAATTCTATATACTTAATGACTTATAGGAATGTAAGTGGAGCCTATCAATTATATATACTCCCTCCGTTGCAAAATAAACTTCATACAGCCCTTCTTTGTCCGTCCCAAAATAAACTTCCTATTTTCCTCGATTCCTTTAAGAGGAAAGAAACATGTGGCTCACAACATTTCTTTCTCTTTTAACAAAATTCTAACCACACTTTTCAGTTTTCAGTGCTTCTTAAAATCCGTGAATTCAAATGATGATGTTTATTTCGGGATGGAGGGAGTATAATGAGATGTTTAAAGAGTAACAATGAAAAGCCAAAGGGCTCCAAGAAAATATGTAGATTGCGTTACATACTGAACACATGTTTATTTACACCTTGTCTAACACTAAATTTGGAAAGTAGTAATACAAATAGCACCATTCTCTTGAAATCTGTTAACATATAATGAACTAATGTGAAAATACACTACAAACACCATTATAGAATCTTGGACCGTTGATCGGTTTCTGTCAATTCACTTATCTATCTAGATTAATTTCCTATCCTGCTTTAGTTTAGCACCCAACCCTTCCTCACACAATTGTGCTCTACCTTATGCCGATATTTCTTTCTGCTGAATTCATATCATATAGGATATACCAGACAAAGCATTCTCAATTGCTGTTTAATATCATCTGCTGCACTACCTATCAAGTTTCCACTAATTTTTTTACTCCACACAACCTCATGTTACATGATATACATTGGCCATTAATCAATGAAATCTGAGAAAGTAAAAGATGCATATCTGTTATGGTTTTAAGTCAATTGCTCATAAGCACAAAATATGATGATGAAAACTGATACAAAAAAATTTATCGCAATGTAAGAAAACTGGTTTTTTGTTACCTGTTGAAGTTACTTTTGGTCTATAGGATGTTCCTTTTCTTTCTTTCTGACCCGTAAAAGTTCAAAGTAAGTGGGGAGTTAGGTTGTCAGATTGATATTGAAGTTAATGAGAAACACCAAACACATGTTTTTTGTGCCCATCACATATCATTATTTCACTCATATTTATCTAATATGAAATCAGTGAATGTGGGTTAAAAATTTAAAATAACTCGAGTAAATTAAAATTTTAAATGTCAGGATATGTTATAGAGACGAAAAATGGAAGACTATTTATTTGACATGTTTCAAACTTGGTTAACACATGCTATTAATTTATATCAAACCCAAGTCCAAGCATGATAGTTTTCATTTCAGCTCGTTTCTAAAGAAGAAATGTGAATCTGTCATACAATGATTGAGGACATGAGTTCATTATTTTTCATGGTTTATGTGTGTGTGTGTGTGTGATCTCCCTATTTTCAAGAAGGACGTGTGAATTTTGTTTAAAAGGAGATAAGTCTTGAGTGAGATAAAATGATGAATGGTTTTGTGAGACCTCCCACTACCACACTTTTTATTTAAAGGGATATGTTTTAATAGTTGATAAAGTTGTTTGATCAGAGTCCGGGTCAGACCAGACTTGGGCTGGTCCTAACCGGACTACCCGGTCTAACAAAGACCAAAGTAGTCCAATAATGAAAAAAGATCAAACCGATCCAGTACCAGTCTTTCAAAAGGAATTATTTGGTCAAGGACCTATTTGGCCAGACTGCTTGGGTCCTTGTGCTCATCCCTAACTATGCCTACAAATTTCTGGAACATCATAATTTTTTTCACAATGAATTCAATACAAAAATCCAAATGATTCAAGCTGCTCCTAAAAGATTTTCATGAAGTTTGTGAATTCAATGTGCGCTTGTATTACCATTTACATACACCGCTGTACATGAAAAGAAAAGGAGCATCACTCATTTATCCTTTACCACTACGCACAGGGTAGCAAACCCTTTTAAGCACTAATTTTATGGAATCTTGTGTATTTGAGCTTCTCTCTGAATGTTATATTTTCAAGGCAAAGTTTTAAACTTTTATAGTATTATGATTATGACAAATTGATAACTGGCATGTCCCCACTTGGTTGCAGGAATTTGTGCACTATATGAAAGAAAGCTCAAGGAGTTGAACCCAACCATAAGAAACATCTCTTATGATATCTCTGATCTATACAATTTTGTGGATGGACTTGCAGACATGAGTGCACTAGTGTATTTCTCTCTCTCTCTCTCTCTCTCTCTCACACACACACACACACACAAATCATGCACGTGTTCGCTTTTATAAATCCCATTTAAGCACAAGTGCAGAATCGTTCTAAGATAATCCAGTTTCCATTTGAACTAGCCGTTACGCTTCGTGCATCTGAAACTTCCCTCTATTTAATAAGCTGCAAGTCACGTGCTGATTTCTTGCCATTTTTGCAGCTTTGAACACTCAATTCAGGCTTACTTGCCTTATGACCGGCAGTGGATAAAGAGGAAGACATTAGACCATTTGAAGAGATTGGCATCATCAAATTGATATGGTACATGAAATTGCTGAAATGAAAGCTGTTATGAGTTGTGCAGATCCTTAATCAAAATACTCTTTTGTGTGTCACTCTATCTTACTATTTGTCTAGTATTTGCAGCATCATATTGAAGAAGTTGATTCTTATTTTGCCAATTTTAGTTTGTTTCCGTTCTGATTGGCTCTCCCCAGACTGCCCCTTATTGCTGTGTAAAAAAAGCCTATGCTTCAGTTTATTAGTATAGCTATTAATGTAATGACTTTTTGCTACTTTTTTTTTGCATGAATTTATGAGGATGTAAAAGCTTTGTTCATGATGATTTGTCCACTATTGAGTATTATCACGAACGTCCATGGACATGCATAGAATCCCCATCCCTTTTTTATAAAAGGGTAACTGTTTTTGCGCTTTAAACTTTGTTACCTTATCGATATTTTTGGCAAGAGACTCTCTTAGGGTTCATTTGGTTCACGGAATTGACGGAATTGGAATTGAATTGGGAGTTACGGAGTAAATTTTTATGGAATTGATTTTGATGGAATTGAATTCTCTAATTCTAAATCATTTTTGACACTATCAATTCTAAATCCATATATACCAAACAACAGAATTGAAATTATTGTTCCCAATTTTAATTTCATATTTTGAATTCTGTGTATTAAACAGAGGCTTATATTCTCAGAAGAACTATTGTACAACAGTATAAATTATGTAAATAAGTTCAATCCAAGGATTTGAAGTATGGAAAATTTAAATTTGAATGTTTTACTTTCAAGTAGGTGTAAGGTTTGTGTAAACTTTCATTCCTCAAACCTTACTTTCATGATATTATACTGGGTTATCGTGGTACATGAAGGATTTAGTGTCATGATTGTTCATATGCGTTACCATCTTTGACATTATAATTTTAGCTGATATTGTATACAGTGATTGTGGCATGTGACAGGAAATGGATCAACACATACAAAGTATTTTTTTAATGTATCAACTCGAATTTCTTTTTAACAATAAATTTTGCTCTTATTTTGATTAAAATATGTGATTTCTATTTTGGTTTATTCTTCATGTTTTACGGAGTAATACTATTCTGGTCTTTTTTCTGTCATAAATTTGAGTTTAAGCATGCACCTTAAAAAGCCTTATACTAGGGAGTAATTAACTGGCTTGAACTTATTTATTTTGGTTCAATGTATCTCGATCTTCCATATGGCGTAAATTATATCGTAAATCCGGTTTTACCGAATTTCCGGTATAACCGGCTAATTGAGGAACGAATGAGATGGAACGGATGTTGGAAGCGTAGTGGACCAAAAGTAGTATTTTTATTATACAAGGAGCAAAATATTATAACACACAAATATTACAACCTTACTTTTTACAAAATAACTCTCAAACTCTCTCTTTTTCTTTCTAGTGCTGCGGCACTTGTTTCTTTTTTTTTCTTCTCTTGTTGATTACACACCTATGGAGTATACAAGCATATATATTTATAGGCTAATAACCGACCTAAGGAAAAAACTAGAAAGCTGTCATTTTCATGCTTCTCTACCGCCACTTTGTTTATTTATGGTGCACATGGATAAATCTCTTATGCAGCAATTTTTGACCAATTTTAATGTTTGGTTTGATTTTCAACAACGGAAGCCGCCAGAATTATTGCCGCTCCTCTATTTGCCGGGTCGGGCCACCAGAGACGAAAGACGATGGAGCAACAAAGACGGAAGACAATGGAGCAGTGAAGATGACGAGGAACGATGGTGGCGAAAATCTTGCAAAAATGATGGAGAAGGAAGATCGAAGGAGCAGAGAAGGTAGCGGTAACGTTACAGATTGAGGTTGTGGGTCGGGTCGCGTAGATCGAGGAAGAAAGCCACTGAAGATTGAGAATAAACATTAAGTTATTTGAGAATGAGTACTATTTTTATTCAAAATGAACACTACGTTATTTGTGGATGAATATTATAATTATATTGAATAAATGTGTGAAAATGAGTACTACATTATTTTAGAATTAGTACCTACGTTATTTTAGAATGAGTACTACGCTTTTTCAAAATGAATAGTTATGTTTGTGCGAGAATGAAGTATTACTTAAACAGAAGGGTAATTTAAGCAAATACGGAGTAAAACTTAAACATATCACTTTTTTCAAATAGAATCGGTCTTATTTACTCTAACATTTGGCAAAGGAAAGTTGTAAAAATCAATTAATATCATTCTTTTTTAAAACGGAACGGTACGATATCATGTCATGTTAAAACCGTTCTAAAAAAATCAAGCATTCATAATTCAAATATTGAAATGAAAGACAACTTTTTATAAAAATATAGAGCACAACTTTTTTAAAAGATGTGTAACTTTATATATGTACACATGAAGAATTTATATAGAAACACTGTATATCCAAATTTATAATATAAAACTTTTCAAATACAGGTAAAGAAGAATTTTGTTTTTGTTCAAATTTTAATTTCTTACCCATTTATTTGAATTTATTATTTATTTTTGCTCATTATTGTGTGATACAACTCGACCTGCAATTATTTTAGTCTATAAAGTGTTGACTGAGATTGCTTTTATTGATCGAGATAATAATGGATTATTTATGTCAAGTTTTCCTTTCAATTATTATTATTATAAAAAAAGCTAGTGATGCTTACATGGTCCCAAAGTTTACATTTAAAATATGAATTTTCTCACATTTTCATGTCTTTAATGGGGATATTTTCAAGTTTGAAAAATGTCCACTTCTTTTATGCTATAAATACACTAAGATCCGTAACATGAGCATAGACCTTAGGTTCACGAAATTACTCCCTCCGTCCCATTTTATAACGCCTGTTTCGGTTTACGATATTTGACTGAAATTATTTCAAATCGTTTTATATGACAAATGGTATAGAGTTAAAAAATAAAAATTACATATTAAAATACTACATCAAAAGATCTACAAAACTAGTAATGAGCTAATGACAATAGTATTTTATTTTATCAAATTACTAACAAAAATAGAGAAAGAAAGTAAATGAAGTTTGACCCTGTAAATAGTGAACATGCATTATAATTTGGGACGGAGAGAGTAAATAATTTGCCAATAGAAAATAGTGCTCTCTTTATCCACTAGTTTTGAAATGGGTTAGTGACATTACTGACATGCAAAATAAGAAACAAAAGATAGTATTGGTGTTGATGATGAAAAGTGTAAGAGAAAATAATAATGAGTGCGACCCACAAAAGTTTTAAATTATTATACATATGATTTGAAAAAAAAAATAATTTGACATAGAAAAATAAAAAAGTGACAAAAATTGAAATACATAACGCATATTATATTTAAATAAAAATATGATATTTCAAAAAAAAATACTAATATTAATTTCAACACTTTATTTTTTCAACATCTTCCAAGTTCTTCAAGCTTCTTCCAACTCTTCCCTTTTTTAAAAAAATTTCTTGAAGTTTTTTCTAACTCAGTTTCTTCAAATGTGAACTCTGTTTTTTCAACCCAAAAGAACATGCTCTTAATTTACAAGTTTATGTATAAGAAAAAATTAATTATGTATTACTCCCTTCGTCTCAATTTATAATACCTGTTTCGATTTATGATGTTTGACTGTGATGGGTGTATTCCACTCAGATCAGTCCCTAATTTCGATAAATTCATCCCTTGGAGATTACCCGGTGTAGTTCTAAGGATTGGAAAGCATCGACGAAAGGGGATCTAGAGCTGTTTGGATTATAGCGCCCCACACCGCTGGAAGATCAGGGAGATGCTGGAGGAATCTGTCCAAACCAGTACGCGACAAACGGAATAATCCCCCTAGCGAGGTGACAAGGTGACTAGAAGACAAGGTCCATCACCTCTGACCATCCGAGCAGCGTGCCTCCATGTGGGATCACGTGGTCCTGCNCCCCCCCCCCCCCTAGCCTAGTATAAATACTCGTGTAAACCTCAGAAAGGGGGATCCGAATTCACTCTCTCTAAACTCCCTTGTAAAAGTGACCGTGCATTCTCTGTTTTAATATAATTCGGGCTACAGGTGTTCCACCTAAAGTCCTACCGGTCATTCTGAGTGTTTTTACTTTCTTTACTTTACTGAATCGTGCCAACTATTCTAAACCCGGTCTAGTATAGTTTGACCGGTCAAGTAATTTACACCATCATTTTTGGCGCCATCCGTGGGACCGTTAAGGTTTTTTCTTTTCTAAACACAAACCTACCCACAAAAACACCACTCAAAATGTCTTCCAGTCAGCAAATCAACGCTACCTCTGCTCAGGTGCAAGCCACCACTGAAGGCACCAGCATCCCCATGGTTGCTACCCTGCCAGCCGTTTCTACTCCGGTTTTGCCGATGGGACTGAGCTCGGTCCCAACACCCAGCATGGTCAGCCCATTCACGGCCCCCGTCCCTTCTGCCGGGCCAAGGGTCACCTTTCCACCAAGCATGACCCAGTTCATGAATGACCCAGCCAACTTACAAGCCATCCAGGGCTTTGGCCAGGTCATGGCCATGTGCCAACAGAATGGGGGGATGCCTTTCCTCCCAGGCATGTTTCCATTCGCCCTTCTAGGTGCTGGAACGATGCCCCTTCAAGCTCCGATGGCAGTGACGCCATTCCAGACGCCGGTGCCGCAACCATCACCTTTCCAGCCGCAGCTGGTCAGCACCATGGCACCTGTCAACTTGACTGGTGCGCTCAACGCCGCAGGGCCGTCGCGTCCCCCGCAAGGTACGAATCCACTAATCACCCCCGATGGTCACTGCGTCTCAGTGGAGAGCGGAAACGACGAGTGGGACATTCCAAGGACCCACAAGAAGAAGAAGGGAAAAACCATCCGACCCGCCACCTCCCGAAACTCCGCCTTCGAAAGGCTGGGGGATAGGGAGGAGGGCCAGAGAAAATCGGCCAAGCTAAGGCTGGGGCAAAGCGTTGCCCATGTTAGCGCGTTTGCCCGGTTAGGCGAGATGATTGAGGCCGAGCCTGCCCGCACCCAACGCTCCCGGTCAAACCGGCAGGAGCCAGCCAGGACGAAGGCCTCTCGCCAGGAGGAAGAGGCAGAAAGCCAACCCAGGGTACTGGTGGCTAACAGGTTAACCACCCCCAATGATCACGTCCAACAGATGGAGGCAAAGCTGGAGAGGCTGGAGAAGAAGGTTGGAGAGAAGAATGACCGGGACAAACCCCTCGCAGGGTCCCCGTTCACTACAAGGGTCCATCTGACACCTTTTCCACGAAAGGTCAAGATAGACGCCCCAAGGTTTACCGGTAAGGAGGATCCAGAAATACATCTGGATTCTTTCAATCAGAGTGCAACCATGAATGGTTGTACAGACGAAGAAAAGTGCCTCCTTTTCTTCCAAACCTTGCGAAATCGAGCTACTGAATGGTTCAACAAGCTTCGCCCAGGAAGCATTGACTCATTCAGTGACTTGGCCTCAAAATTCAAGGCCAAGTTCCAGGAGAACTGTACTAAGAGGAAGAAATTCACCTATCTTAGTACAGCCAGGCAGAGGGAATCTGAGAACCTCACCCAATTCCTTACCCGGTGGAAGGAAGAGGTAGACAAGGTGGAAGAGATGGATGACAAAACCGTCTTGTCCCTTCTCTTGAATGGCTTACGTGCCGGGGAACTAAACAAGGAGTTCTGCCGAAAACCCCCGGCCACGTATCAGGAGGCCTACCACACTGCATGGGAGTTTGCTGAGGCTGAAACTCAACTCCGGGCGAAGAAAGAAGCTGAGCATGGTTATAAGCCCAAGCCAGTGCAAGTCAAAAAGGAAGAGGCACCGGTAACCAGCCGGCCAAGGCACCACTATGACCCGGTCGTCCGTGTGGTCAACACGGAAGAGTGCCAAGAAGTGAGAAAAGCACCGGTCATTCCTCCGGAAGTTCCTACCGGTCAAACTGGGCGTCAGTGGTTGGGCACCTATTGTTCGTACCACAGGTCAGATTCCCATAGCACTTCCGAATGCAAGAGTGTTAGGGGGGTAATCCGGCAGATGATAGACAGCGGAGAACTGGGCAAGGATTATCTGCAGAAAGCCCAGGAGAAGAACCATCAATGGGTAAGGCCAGTAACCCAGGGAAATGGCCGGGACAATGACCGGCGGAGGAACAACCGGCAGAGGGAGCATCTGCCTGCCCCTGACAAAGAACATATTGGGATGATCTTTGGCGGACCCGAAGGAGGAGATTCAGCCGCGCAGCGGAAAAACTGGGTTCGCAGCATTTACGTTGGTGAGGTGAATGCCGAACCGGCCAGGCGTAAGTATCCTAGGAGGGAGCCGATCGTCTTCACTGACCGGGATCTCCCTCCTACCGGTGAAGATCACAATGATCCATTGGTCATCACCATGGACATTAATGGGGTGGATGTCGCCCGGGTACTTGTTGACACCGGCAGCAGTGTCAACATCTTATACCTGGAGACTTTCCAAAAACTCAGGTTGTGTCGGACACAACTTGAGCCCCTCAAAAGCCCTCTATCAGGTTTCACGGGAGATACAGTGGAGGCTGAAGGGTCCATAGTCCTACCGGTCGAACTAGGATCGGGCGAAAAAACCGTATGGAAGAAGATGCGGTTCATAGTTGTGGACATCAAATGCGTCCACAACGCAATCCTTGGAAGGCCGGGTATCAATAAGGTCGGGGCGGTAATTTCCATGCCTCACCTGTGCATGAAGTTCCACACTCCAGGTGGTGTGGGTGAGGTGAAAGGCTACCAGAGGAACGCCCGGGAGTCTTATGCCCGGGCAGTCAAGAAGATGACCAAGGGGGTCAATGTCATCTCCCAAGAGATCACAAAGGGAGAGACCCGGGAGAAATTGGAGCCCGAGGCCGAGACGGTGGAAATCGAACTTCACCCGGGTGATTCTTTAAGGATGGTCAGAATCGGAGCCAATCTCCCAGAAGACCTCAAGGCGGAGATTACACGGGTACTCCGAGAATACGCGGGCATATTTGCATGGAGCGTGGCAGATATGCCCGGAATCGACCGCTCAATCATCTGTCACCGATTGGCAGTGAGAGATGGAAGTCGACCGGTACGCCAGAAGAAAAGGTACCTGGCCAGTGACCGGCGGGACTTCGTCAAGAAGGAGGTGAAGGATCTCCTCAGTGTTGGTCACATTCGGGAAGTCAAGTACCCGGATTGGTTGGCCAACGTGGTTCTTGCTCCCAAGGGGGACACATGGAGAATGTGTGTGGACTACACGGACTTGAACAAGGCGTGTCCGATGGATTCATACCCCCTCCC
>OOIL02000725.1:207631-222323 GCA_900332095.2 Cuscuta campestris
CCCCCCCCCCCCCCCCCTAGCCTAGTATAAGTACTCGTGTAAACCTCAGAAAGGGGGATCCGAATTCACTCTCTCTAAACTCCCTTGTAAAAGTGACCGTGCATTCTCTGTTTTAATATAATTCGGGCTACAGGTGTTCCACCTAAAGTCCTACCGGTCATTCTGAGTGTTTTTACTTTCTTTACTTTACTGAATCGTGCCAACTATTCTAGACCCGGTCTAGTATAGTTTGACCGGTCAAGTAATTTACACCATCAGACTGAAATTAGTTTCAAATTATTTTATATGAAAAATAGTGTAGAATTAAAAAATAAACTATACCTATTAAAATACTAAATTAAAAGATCTACAAAACTAGTGGTGACATGACTATTTTATTTTATTTAATGACTAACGAAAATGAAAAAAGAAATCGAATGAAGTTTGACCCTGTGAATAGCGAACACGCAATTTAATTTGGGACGGAGGGAGTCTAATTTTAAATATAACTCTTTTATACTCCCTTTTCCCAATATAAAGCTCCTATTTGGTTTACGATGTTTGAGTGAAATTATTTTCAAATCAATATAACTACCAAATTCGTGTAGAATTAAAAAATAAATATTACATATTAGAAAACTACATCATCAACAACAACAAACAAGTTGAATCCCACTACAGTAGGGTCTGGGGAGGGTGTGTGACGTTCTACAAAATAAGTAATGACAATGTTATTTTATTTTATCAAATGGTCGATGAAAATATATAAACAAAAAAGAATTCGTTTGGCATGTGAATAGTAACTAGAAATTTTAATTTGGGACAGAAAGAGTACTCTACTCTTACTCAAAAGATATACTCCCTCTGTCCCGGAGTATTCGTCCAGTTTTGACTTTTAGAATTGTTCATCTAAGCACTTTGACTCATCATCAAATTCTCTCAATGTGTAAGCCTAAATATAGTCATGTGTGATCTTGTTTGATTTGTCTTAACATATAGATTATTAATATATAATTTCTATAATTTTTTAATATACAAATTACAAGATAAAATGGATTAAAGAAGTGTATTGAATGGTGTATAAAAATGAAAGTGGACAAATACTCTGGGACGGAGGGAGTAAGTATCTTGAATTTTGAAAAAATTACATTGTTAATAATTGTAGTCAATATCGTGTATTATAGTACTCTTTTTTGTCCAATTTAAATTATCTGTTTCGGTTTACAATGTTTGACAGCAATTATTTCCAAGAAAATTTATTTGAAAATTAGGGTGGAATTTAAAAATAAATTTTACATATTTAAAGACTACATCAAAAGTTCTACGAAACAAAAGGTGACATAACTGTTAAACAATAATAATAATAATAATAATAATAATAATAATAATAATAATAATAATAATAATAATAATGATGATAAAAATGATAGTATTAGTTATGGTAGTCTTTGTATTTTAGTCAGCATCTATTATTGATTCATATTTCCAGTTGGGATAATAATCTCCTCTATATATACTCTGTCATTATTCCTTGAGTAATACAATTATTCCATTATTTAATATGATACCGGGGCTAAGGTATCTATTCTAAAAAACCTAGCCTCCCTTCTTCAACGACCGTGCACCACTCCCGGTCTTCTCCATCTACGATCAACCGCCACAGGTCATGACATCATCGTCCCTTATCCAGCTCTTTCTCTTTAAGAAAATTTATGTGTGTGCCTAAAAGCCACCATTGATCTCAACGACGTGTCTAACAGCCGCCGTCCATTATCCATCTCTTTCTCTCAAAAAAACAAACGATGTGCATGCTTAACAATTGTCATCGATCTCGACGAGCGTGCCTAACTGCCATCGTCCTTTATCCCTCTCTCTAAAAAAATTTGTGTGTACGACCAAAGAGCTGCAAATATGCATTTGTCTGTGTTTCTTCTAGAATTCGAGAGCATGAAAAGCGATTGAGAAATAAAAGAGGATCATTTTGAGAATTTACTCTAAAGAATAAATCTCAACAATAAAAGACCACATAGATGATTAGAACTTATTGATGACTGATTTAGAAAAATGCCTTATAAAAGAGGATCATTTTGAAAATTTACTCTAACGCCAATCATCACAAAATTCTAGCAAATACAGTAAAAATATTGGTTTGTGCACTAATAAAAAAAGTTACAAATTAAAACCTTCAAGCAAGCATTATCCCAAACATAGTAAAAAAGTTTCTCCTAAAGCTCAATGGGATAAACTTCATGTCAGCATTCGTAAGGTACAAATAATTTAATCAATTAAGAAAACATTCCCACACCGATAAATCACTAGTAAGAAAAGTGGAATTAAAAAACCTGGATGAAAGGGTTGCTCGCATATGTTGTGAGTTTGAGATTAATTCTTTCTTCTCCTGAACAACCTCAAAATTTATGCCATTAACCTAGGTTAGTAGTTGGAAGTTTTGAGAAAGCTGATCTTCAAACCCTTATTAGCTGTATATTTTTTAGTGTGGTTATTTTTATGTAAAAAAATTACTCTTTCCATTACAAGTTTTGCTTTCATTTTAGTTTAAAAAGTGTCATTTTTAATTTATTTTGCTTGATTATAAGTATAAAATCAAAAACTAATTGTAGTTTGTATATATATATATAAAACTTTCCCAATTCTTACTCTCATGAGATCCAATTGATAACTATAAAACATAAGAAAAGTATCAAAAAAGATTTTAGTTTTTTTAAATACTTTTCTGTTTATTTTTTATTTTGATTTACGATATTTCATTGAAATTATTTTTAGTTATTTTTTTTAAGTATAAAACCAAAAACTTGTACTTCACATATATTAGAAAAACTCTCTCGGTTTCTGCTCTCGTTAGGTTAAACTTGATTGTTATAGAATATTTAAATATTATATGAAAAAATCTATTAAATAAGAGGTGACTTGATTGTATCATATTTTAAAGGAAAAAGACTAACTTAAGTGTAAAACATAGGAAAAATATCAAAATAGGAATGTAGTTATTTTTCAAATACTCTTTCCGTTATAAATTTTATTTTTGTTTTGATTTACAAGATTTGACTGAAATCATTTTTAATTCATTTTTTAGTATAAGTATAAAACCCAAATTTGGCGTGTGATTATTTTTATGTAAAAAATTACTCTTTCCGTTACAAATTTTGCTTTCATTTTGATTTAAAAAGTGGCATTTTTAATTTATTGTGTTTGATTATAAGTATAAAATCATAAACTAATTGTAGTTTGTATATAAGAAAAACTTTCCCAATTCTTACTCTCATGAGATTCAATTGATAAATGTAAAACATAAATAAGAAAAGTATCAAAATAGGATTGTAGTTAGTTTTTAAATACTTTTCTCTTATACATTTATTTTTTGTTTTGATTTACGATATTTGATTGAAATCATTTTTAATTATTTTGTTTGATTATAAGTATAAAACCAAAAAACTTGTACTTCATAAATATTAGAAACACTCTCCCGGTTTCTGCTCTCGTGAGATTAAACTTGATTGTTATAGAATATTTAAATATTATATGAAAAAAGACTTGATTATATCATATTTTAAAGGAAAAAGACTAACTTAAGTGTAAAACATAAGAAAAATATCAAAATAGGAATGTAGTTATTTTTCAATATATAGTAATTAACGAAAATACATTGAAATAAATCTGGAACATCCTCATATAAACAAATTGGTCTCTTTATTATTCTTATTACTGTGATTTTTTTTAAATTTTTATATTTATTATAACAAATTCCGAAATACTTAAAAAAATACCAATAAATCGTTATGATATAATTATATCAAAATTACGACAAGTATTTCTACCAATTTCTAAATTCCCGATCAAAAAGAAATAATTGAGGACTTAGCCCTAATTTCATATAAAAAAAGTAGATTAAATCTTTAACTTACATTTAGTATTGAGCACTGGATGATGCAGACCCTGACTTTTTCTCCTCCAGTCCAAAACCATTCTTCCGATTTTTTGGAGAACGAAACGAGGAAAATGAATTTTTATCAAAAAAAAAATTATAAACATGACCCGCAGAGAAATAAAACGCGTTGAGGGATTAGAAATACGATTCTATAACCTCGCCGACCAAAAAAATTACGAATTGAAGAAGCAAGGAGTCAATTGATTACAAACAAGATGAAGAGGAGTTGAAGAAACCGAAGAGATGCGTAGAAGAGAGAGAGGGGTCGGCGAAGAAGACTCTGGATTACGTAATCCATATATTTTATTGGTTTGGGATATGGGTATCACTTGGACCAACTTTTGAAATGTCCATAAGTAAATAACCATTAAGTTTTGGGCCGAAAATTATTTAATATTACTTGGGCCATTTGTTGGAAATATATTTGGGACAAGAAAATATACTACATACTTTAATACACAATTCACAAAATTTAAACATTACAAACATTGTCAATTATTATTTTTTTAAAATTATTATAAGATACATTAAATTTTAATTTTGTTGAAAAAGATAACAATTAAAAATTAAAACACTTTTAGGAATTTTGTTGAAAAAGATAAGAATTAAATATTAAAACACTTTTCACACTAACAAGAAAATTTATTTTATTTGAGCTGATATTTTCTCACATTTGTAAATTTAAGACATTGGCCGCTCAGTACATTCGAGATATGATTCTTCTCAAACAATTTCACGAACAGACGGTGACATTGCAAGCTCTTCATTTCAGAATGAAACAAGATCCATTTCAAATCTTACTCGCGGTATGATCACTATAACATTGATCAAAATTATATATTACACATTTTTTCAATAAAAATATAGCTATGATGATTTCCTTTCGCAGAATGCACAATGACAGCGTCAAACGCACTTGGGGCCTCGCAATGTTCAAGGAGTTCAACCGTAAATAGTTCATTTATTACTCAAATATTTGGCGAGCGTTGGTCATTTGACCCGTCTTTTGATGGTACACAACCCAATGATGATGTGATTGATCCAATCTTTGATGGAGACAATGAGGGTGAAGATCTGAACACGATTCCGTTAAGGACTAATTTAGTTCAATCAGCATCATCTTTCAGAAATGATGTCAATGAATTGGACATTGGAGATCCTATTTACGAATGTGAATCATGTATGTCATATTTTTGGTATGAAGAGCGTACTCTTGGCCGATCAAAAAAGAATAAACCAAGATATGGCTCTTGGTGTAAGCATGGGAAAATTGAAGTGGCCTTTGTTAAAAATCCGCCAGATCTGTTATGGGAACTATTAACTGGAACAGATGATACGAGCCGCCACTTTCAACAAAAAATCCGTTCATACAACTGCATGTTTTCCTTTACATCGACAAAAGGAGATATCATTAAAGATGTGAATCGTGGAAGGTCTCCGCCTGTCTACAAACTTGGTGGTAGAAATTATCATATGATAGGTTCTTTGATTCCAAGCAGTGGTGTTTTCCCCAGATTTGCACAGTTATACATACATGATACAGAAAATGAAACTTTAAACCGTATGAAAGCTGTGAGGTATGTCGTTTACTGATGTTATACTTGAAATATATTGAAGTCACCAATGTGCTTATTACACACATATTGATCATGTAATATATACATATGCTAACAATGTCTATCATTTTAAATATAGGAAAGACGACAACATTAGCACGTTGCGAGGAAATTTGGTTGAGCAATTACAACAAATGTTGGATGACCATAACGTTTTGGTTAAATCATTTCGGATGGCTCGCACGAAAATAATGGAAACTCAGTGCACGAATATTTGACTGAGGTTGATATGTAAACGAAACTCCGACCCTAGAAGACATAATTTACCAACTGCATCAGAGGTAGCTGCGTTGGTCGTTGGTGATTTTGATCAATCGTTAGGGGAACGAGACATATTGGTTGAGACCCTAGGTGGATCTACTCAGATCATAAGCGAGTTGAACCCCGCATACTTAGGATTGCAATATCCATTATTATTCCCCTATGGTGATGATGGTTATCGAGAGGACATTCCATTTTCAAATGAAGCAAGCATTGGTAGTGGGGGCCGAAGAAACGTTAGCATTAGAGAGTTTCTTGCTTTTAGATTTCATGAGCGCAAAAATGAAAATCCTTTCATTTTATATTCAAGAAAGCTTTTTCAAGAGATAGTTGTGGATGGATATACCATGATGGAGTCATTACGATTATTATGGATAAGAACCCACCAGAAGAAGCTCCGGTGTGAGATGTATAATTGTCTGTCAGACTCACTACTCCATGGGGACATTGATGCTTCGACCACAAGTAAGAGAGTAGTTCTCCCGTCAACGTTTGTTGGTGGTGCACGTTACATGATACAGAACTATCAAGATGCTATGGCAATATGTCGATGGGCTGGCTATCCTGATTTATTCTTGACTTTTACATGCAATCCAAAGTGGCCAGAAATCACTCGATTTCTTGAAAAAAGAAATCTAAGTCCTCAAGATCGTCCGGATAAATGTTGCAGAGTTTTCCATATGAAATTAAATAAGCTCATTAAAGAACTGCACAAGCAACAACTTTTTGGAATAGTTCGTGCAGGTACTATACACTAACTTCATTTTTCCTACTTTACATCAACACTTGCACCCGAGAGATTAATTTTTGACGCTTAAAAATTATTTTTGAATGCAGTTGTTTATACCATTGAGTTTCAGAAGCGAGGATTACCGCATGCGCATATATTATTATTCTTNTTAATGGCATTGTTCATGAATCATACCGTGATGCATGTTATGCTTTGGGATTGCTTGACGATGATAGAGAATATCTGGACGCATTCGTGGAGGCAAGTCACTGGGCTTCTGCTGCGCAGCTAAGGAATTTATTTGCAACGCTATTGACGACAGAATCAATGTCGAGACCAAGACATGTGTGGGAGCAATGTTGGAAGTATATGGGAGATGATGTTTTGTACCGGCAACGTCGTTTGATGGATCATGAAGGTATTTTTTTTATTTTATAGTGATTTCAAATAAAAACAATATGACTAACACTTTATAAATTTTAATTAGGTTTAATTCTTAATGACGATGAGATACAAAACCATATTCTATGTGATCTCGAAGACTTGCTGAGAAGTCGTGGTAAGAGCCTTCGCGATTACACAGATATGCCTCAAGCGAACCTCCAAAGAATTTGGATTGCAGCCAATCGACTGATTTTTGATGAAATGCAATACGATCGAATTGCATTGGCAAGCGAGCACACCAGATTATTACGTTCACTGAATGATGAACAACGTGCAGCGTTTGAAGCAGTAATGCAATCTGTTCAAACAAATGCTGGCAAAGTATTCTTTCTGTACGGATATGGAGGCACTGGCAAGACTTATGTCTGGAGAACATTATCAGCTGCAATACGATGTCGAGGTGATATAGTACTAACTGTTGCGTCAAGTGGTATAGCATCGTTATTGTTGCCAGGTGGTAGAACGGCTCACTCGCGTTTTAAGATCCCATTGATTCCAGATGAAAACTCTACTTGCAACATAAGGCAAGGCTCTCCGCTGGCACAACTCTTGGTGAAAGCAGAATTAATCATTTGGGATGAGGCCCCTATGACACACAAGTATTGCTTCGAAGCTTTGGATAGAAGTTTGCACGATATTCTACGATTTTCTAATCCGATGAGTGAACAACAAACTTTCGGAGGAAAAACAATTGTCTTTGGTGGAGATTTTCATCAAATTTTGCCAGTTATTCCAAAAGGAACGAGACAAGACATCGTTAACTCAGCGATTAATTCTTCATACATTTGGGAAGACTGCACTGTGTTGCGTTTGACGAAAAACATGCGGCTGCAATCAATGATTCATGACAGTGGTTATGATCAATCATATGAGTTCAGCAAATGGATTCAGAGTAATGGTGACGGGAACGCAGGTGATGATCATGACGGTTATGCTAAGGTGATTATTCTTGATGACATGTTACTTTCGTCTTCTGAAGATCCAATAGCCACTATAGTGAATTCAACTTATCCAAAATTTCAAAAAATAGCCAACGAACTGAGCTACTTGCAGGAGCGTGCAATTTTGGCTCCTACACTGGATGTCGTCGATTCCATAAACGAATATATGACAGCGATGAATCCAAGCAGCGAGACTCGAACATACCTTAGTTCTCATAAAGTTGAGAACTCGGATTGCAGTTCAAGTTTTTTTGATGACCTACACTCTCCCGAATTCTTAAATAAGATTCGTGCTTCAGGTGTATCGAATCACGAATTAACTCTGAAGGTAGGCACACCTATTATGTTGTTGAGAAATATTGACCATTCAATGGGTTTGTGTAATGGTACACGGTTGATAGTAACCCGGTTGGCTAATCAGTCAATACAAGGAAAAATATTATCAGGAAGCCACATGGGTGAAGAAGTTGTTATTCCAAGACTATCATTAACACCGTTCGATACAAGAATTCCTTTCAAGTTCCGAAGAAGACAATTCCCTGTGGTTACTTCATATGCAATGACGATTAACAAGTGCCAGGGACAATCTATGAAACATGTTGGACTACTGTTACGGAAACCTGTGTTTAGTCATGGACAGCTCTATGTTGCAGTTTCAAGAGTAACTAATCGTAGTGGATTGAAGATTCTGATATGCAATGAAGACGATACTCCCACAAATACTACACATAATGTAGTATATAAAGAAGTCTTTAGAAATTTGTAAAACATTGATGTTCTGTACTTTGAAATTATATATACACTAAGTTCTATTGCATTTCAGTTTTTATCACTGAAAAATGATCTGAGTTCAAAAACATAAAAATGACCCGTGCAACGCACGGGTGTGATACTAGTTTTTAATTATTTTGTTTGATTATAAGTATAAAACCAAAAGACTTGTACTTCATAAATATTAGAAACACTCTCCCGGTTTCTGCTCTCGTGAGATTAAACTTGATTGTTATAGAATATTTAAATATTATATGAAAAAGACTTGATTATATCATATTTTAAAGGAAAAAGACTAACTTAAGTGTAAAACATAAGAAAAATATCAAAATAGGAATGTAGTTATTTTTCAATATATAGTAATTAACGAAAATACATTGAAATAAATTTAAAAATATATTTCCCACTTGAAATAAAAAAATATTCACCTAATACAAAAATATATAAATAAATAATAATATAATTAAAGATTTAAAGTGAAAAATTAAAAAAATACCTTAAAAATGTGAAGGGATGGTCGGCAAGACTCGAGCAAATGTGAAGGCAGTGACCGGCGACTCGGCGAGACTCGAGGAAGGATAGACGAGCGACGACGAGGCGAGGCGAGGTACGACGAGGGTAGAGGAGCACGTCGAGGGCACGGTAACGGAAGAGATGGCTGCGAAGGGTTGGCGGCACAACACTAGGGGATGGCGACGACAGGCGACGGCAAGGATGGGGAAGCACAGCGAAGCTTGGAGGTTTACGGAAATGATGGAGCAGCACGGCGAAGCTCTAGAGGTTTTTTTTTTTCAAAATTGCATAACGATAAGGTATCAGAGGCGTGATTTAACAATCTCTTTCAAAAGGATTATTCCCAATAACGGATGCAAAAGGGTATTTGCATCGGTTATTAGGAACAATCATTTTAAAACGGTTTCCTTATTTAAATCGGTTATTCCTAATAACCGATGCAAATTCCCTTTTGCATCGGTTATTAGGAATAAACGATTTAAATGATAAGTGGTTGGTAAATTTTTTTGTAGCTTTTAAATTGTTTATTCTGCTGACCGATGTAAATAGGGCAATTTATTTGTTCTTTTTTGTAGTAGCGGAATGAAATCAAGTAAAGTACATTGCATGTTTTATTAGAGTTTCAGTATACCATTATATATTAGGATGTACGTAGTATGATTTTTGTTGTACTTTGGTCCATGTACATTTATAAGTTAGGCAATGGTCATTTCACATTTTTACTTTTTTACGTTGAAGGTATGCGCATTACTTCTATCTCAAAAATGGTCCTTGATTTGACATGATACAAAAAATAAAGAAAGTAAAAATATGTAGTTGAAAATGATATAGAAGAGAGAAATAATGTGAGCCACTTAGACGTAGAAGGGTCTTTTATCAGAGATTTTAAAAAAGAAATGATGAGTCTTTTTTAGGACGTAGAGAGTATGGTATTGACGTACACACATTTAATAAAAATGAAGTCTTAAGAACTGAAATGGTAAGAAAACATTTTTTTTGCACATATTCAAAGTATAGTATGAATATTATTCTTTCCGTCCAGTAAAAAAATTGAAAAATACTAGGGGTACACCAAATGTGTACCCCATTTGTCCCCCACCCCCTCCATTACCTCAAAAATGGGCAAGAGATTAAAAAAAATTAAATAAATAAAAATGGGATAAAAATGAGTGTTTGAGAAAAGGGTGAGGGACAAATGGGGTACACCAACGGTGTACCCCTAGCATTGCTCAAAAAATTTTCATGTTTGACTTTTTCTAGAAATTTAGAAAAATAAAATTATACACATTTACATGATGTAGAGAAGAGAAAATTACGTGTCACAAATATTTTTCTTAAATAAATAACATGAGTAAATTTCATAATTGGTCCTTTATAATAGGGGGGTTTCCATATTTAGTCCTCTATTATCAAATATTACCCCCATAGTCCTTTTTTTAGGGGTACCTTTCCACAAATGGTCCTTTTTTTGATCTTCTGTCGTGTTGGTGTTAATTTAAAGGCTAAAAGTATAATTTGATATCAACATTATGTTTAGTGACGTATTCTGATATTGGTTAAGCGGATAACACAAAAAGAATGACTATGGTTGTGGGCTAGGGTTCTGACGAAAGACCACATTTGTAGATTATGGTTGTAGTAGTATAATTCACAAACCGACGCAAACGAAACAGCCTTTGAAATTGTGCATGACAAAAAAGATATATTATCATTGTGAAATTAGACTTTAAGCTCTCAAATTAACAGCAACATGATTGAAGACCAAAAAAAGGACTATTTGTGGAAAGATACCCATAAAAGAAGGACCACTTGGATAATATTTGATAATAGAGGACTAATTAGAGAAACCCCCCTGTTATAAAGGATCAATTATAGAATTTACTCAAATAACATTAAAACTTTTTGTGTGAGAGAGATTTGTTTAGGTCAAGCTCTCACGAATTAGAAATACTCTCTCCGTCCCAAAAAAATTTACACCTTTCAAAAAAATTGCGTCCCACAATCTCCTACCCATTTCTATTAAAAAACCATTTTTACCCTTACTTTTTCAAACTCTACCTATCACATCATACCTTTTTCCTAATATATAATCTATACATCTCATCCTACTTTTACCCATCACATCAAGGGTATTTTTGGAAAGTCAACACAAAATTATCCCTTCCTTATTTTCAACTTTAGTCAAAACGTGTAAATCTTTTTGGGACAGAGGTAGTATCTCATAACAAAACCTGAATTAATTTCATGTTTAAAAAAATTTATTGCCGATTGTGTATGTCCAATGTGACATTCTGTTTGCTCCGCCCTGCTCTCCTCGGGTAATTTCCCTGTTTGTGTAAAAACGTTGCATCTCATTCCTTTATATGTAATTTAGGAGTGCACTTTCCGCCAAAATACCAACCGGATTTGCCTAATCCGTTTTGATGTAGATTATTTAACCAAACGGATTAGGCTAATCCGTTCCACTTATTTAATTACCAAACGGATTAGCCTAATCCGTTCACATATATTTTTTTTTGTAATTTTCTTTAAAAGCTGTTTTGTTGCTTTGTTCCAATTTTTTTCCCTTTTAAATTTTTTTAGTTATTTTATCTCCTCTTTTATAAACCTTTTTAACAAATTAAATCCATTTTTATAAAGTTTTTTTTAATTTTTCTAACTTTATTTTATTAAAATAACGATATTAAAAGAACAAGACAAAACACAATAATTTTATTGCTAGAGTACATATAACAATTTATTCATAAAAAAGAAGAAGTCAAAACACAATCCATGACTAACTTATTTGTAAAATTTAATAATACATAAACTAAGACATAATTGAAATTCATGACAAAGCTACTCCTCATTACGATGTCTCCGTGGTCGATAGTCCATGTTATTCGGATAGCGGGTTCTCGTACGTCGGTCGGTTCGTGTGGTTTGTCGTGGTGTTGGCCTCAAGATCTCGTACTCTGGAGTAGGCCATTGAGACTCATCCGGTAGCGGCATTATGATGCCAGAGTAAGCATTGATGTAGGACTGAATTGAAAAAATATTTGGAATCAAATGATCTACGGTGACATTACAAAAATGACATACTGCGTGGACATGATTGCACGGGAGGTGAAATGTTACCCATTGACCACAGCTACATGTTCGTGCATTTAAGTTCACCGTAAATGTCTCCCGTTGAGCAATGTAGGACGACCCATCCACCACCACAGAGTATATCCCTTGTTGTGCGTGGTGCTGCACAACACGACAATACAGCCTATTTTCTTCATTTTTCCTAATATGTTTCCACACATTCATAGGAAAATTGTACCCGGATTGCTGCCATACATACCCATTGGTTCGCCTCTCAGCGAAAAGTTTGACCAGCTTATCATAGGTGAACGTCACAATGGCATATACTGGCAAACAACGACATCCTTTAAGGACATGATTGAAACTTTCTGAGAAATTTGTAGTCATTATACCATAACGTGACCCACCTTCATCATGTGACAAAGCCCACTTGTGTTCTGGAATGGCATTAAGCCAGTTGTAGGCTTCTTGATTTTTGGATGCTATTTGGAGTAGCAACTGGTCAAACTCACTTCTATTCGGGGCTTTACCAGCTTTGTACATCAAGGTCCGCAACTTCTTACTTCGGAACTTATTCCAGAAATTGCTGCGTAGGTGGCGGAGACAATATCTTTGAGTCACTCGACCTCCACCTAACTCTGGGACATTTTCAAATGCATGCTCAATCCCACTGTGTCTATCAGATATTATGCATACACGACGATGTGGGGGAATGACATGACGCATGACATTCGTCAAGAACCATTTCCAACTTGGACCATCTTCAGCATCAACAATGGAAAAAGCAAGGGGAAAAATTTCACCATTTCCCGTCGTTGCCATGGCAAGTAATAAACATCCCTTATCCTTGCCGTATAAGTGAGTTCCATCTACTGAAATAACAGGAAGACAATAGTGAAATCCATCTATGGATGCCCTAAAGGACCAGAATACATACTTGAACTGAAAAGAAGTTGGTGAATCAGTTGACATTGTTTGTAAATCAACAACAGTTCCATGGTTTGACCCCATACCCTCGCAGTACCTCGTGAGAGGGTACAAAACCATCCGGGTGCCTACCTGGATCAAGGCGCTGATGGCAATCTGCCATACAGGATAGCTACACACAATACCATTATTAGTCGCATAAGAAATTATAACAAAAAGTAATCAGAATATAAGTAATACATACGGCTGTCTGTAGCTCAGGAGAAATGGGGACATAGCCTGTTCCAGGCTGATGTGCGGGGTTTCCTATCTGTCTTCGACCATGGAGATAATACCACTGACGGTACTCAGGCGTGGAATCCGACATCCCAAATTCCATCACTACATTTGCAGCGTAACGTCCCTCCCATACACCTAAATAATGTCTCTCATTGTTTTCGAGCTCCATAGTGGTCGACTTAATGTTATGTAGGTGTCGATCATACACAACATCGAGAGGAACACATTGGCGGGCACCAAACTGTCTGCAAAATCGATCCGGATAGTACATCTCCACGACATAACCGTAGATCAAAGGGATGCGTGAAATCCATATTCGAAGTCCGGCTGAACAACAGGGTGGTAAGGTATTGACATTCGGATACGGCATCCAAACAAACTGCATAAATAAAAAAGGAATACAATAGACATTTAAAATATAATATATATGCATAACACTATGATTTGTTTAGTACTTACCTCTCCCTCGAGCAACCTATCTAGCTGGTCTCTGTACGCTCGTAAGGAGTGTGTCGTACAATCTGACCACCGATGATAACACACCCATCTACCAATGGAGGATTAAACATTAACATGAATATAATAAATTGAGTAAATGCATGATAGACATAAATAAATGGAAAATACCTGACTCCATATGGAACATTAACCAGCTGCTCCAATGGTACAACCCCCCTAGGTCTAGTCATAGGCAGACGTTCCCATGCCCAAAGCTGGAAGAGAATAAGACACCCTCCAATCTGAGATACATGAGTCATGCTCGCACGACACATACTACGATACAAGAAACTAAGAACCGCAGCACCTATGGCACGACCTCGCACCAGCACGGAGTCACCCATGATTACCTCCAACAGATACAAACTAACCTTATTTCCCGTCGTGTTGGGAAATAAGCTGCCACCCATCAACTTAAACATGATAGCTCTAGCATGCTTTTGGTAATCAACTTCATCGCTATTCTCTGTCAGCGCCTTCGGATCAATTGCAGATATCTTAATCGTAGAAGATGTAATATCAGATGGTTCGGGTCTAAAACCCATCATGTCATGACAAATCTGAATCCACTGATCTCTTGATCGACTGGTGCCCCCCGACAATGGAATGCCATCAACGGGCAATCCAAGTAAAACCTCAACATCTTGTAGCGTAATTCCCACCTCTCCAAAAGGGAGATGGAATGAATGGGTCTCGGGTCTCCATCTCTCCACTAAAG
>OOIL02000725.1:222502-237804 GCA_900332095.2 Cuscuta campestris
GGGTCTCGGGTCTCCATCTCTCCACTAAAGAAGTAATCAGAGCCCAATCTAACTGTAATCCACCCACCTTCTCCACCCCATAAAATCCAAAATCCCGTAAGATCTCTATGACACGAGGTAGTCTATTAGCAACAAGAGTCCTCGGATATATACTAGAACAAGTCCTATGACACTTTAGACTCTTTTTGGCATAATCTTCGTCCGCCCAAACTGCATCACATCTATGTACTCCGCCTTCAAGAACTAAAACGTCTCGTGAGATAGGTCCCGGGTGAACATCCATTTGCTTCAAATATTACAGAATAATAATTTATTCATTTAATAACAGCGCACTTCATTCAAACCACAAAAGAATTTAGTGATTTAAAACAAGCACAGAACTAGGCAATTACAAACTAATAATATACGGAGTATATCAATTATAATTAACAAATTCACCCAAATTGGTAATTTTACCTAATGCTTTACAATTTTATAAAACATAACTCTAAATATTATCATAAATAAATAAATATATATAAATTAACTAAAAAATAAAAAATACCTCAATGAAACGGATTAACCTAATCTGAATTGTCCTGTTCGGATTTCCGGTTGCCCCGTTCGGATGGTCGGATCTCGCGGCGGTTCCCCTTCGTTCGTCGGTCGGTGCGGAGCGGTGGATGGCGAGCTCTCTCTCGTCGGTCGGCGGATGTGAATGGCAGAAGGGCTTTGAGTGGACGACGGAAGGGGAAGGGTTGGGGTTATCCGAATAGCGAGACGGAGTAGGCTAATCCGTCTGGCTTTAATTTAATATGAAACGGATTTGCCTACTCTGTTTGGGGTTTTTTTAAAAAAAATAATGTGAAACGCAGTACACTACTCCGTTTCGTAAATAAAAATCCTAAAACGGGTTAGCCAAATCCGTTTCATTTAAAATTTTCAAATTGAAACGGATTAGCCAAATCCGTCCTGCACTGCCAAAAAAAAAGTCTGACTTACACTGCCAGGAATGAGTTTTTTTTGTTACATATGTTGGTAATTCTCTCGCTCTCCTTTGTCATTAGTAACTCGAAAGTCGATGCTATAAATAGGGCTGGGTCGGGAAAACCGAAAACCGAAAACCGAACCGAAATCGATCAAAACGAGCTAGAAAAAAAACGAAACCGAAAAAACCGAAACCGAATGTAAAAAAACTGAACCGAACCATTATTATTTGGTTCCGTTTTGGTTTTTACTTTGAAAAATCGAACCGAACCGAATAAACCGAACTTATTTATATGCTTCATTTTATTTATATGAGTATATGTGATATGTATAAAAATCATATAAACAAAAATGCAAATAAATTACTAGTCAATTAAAGTTTTTTCTTAACTATTAATTAAACATTTTAACCATATTATAAACTTTGAAAATTTTAAGAATATAAACATTTTAACCATATTATAAACTTTAAAAAATCTAAGAATATAAACACCAATATTTTGTATATAAAATTGAACTAATGAGAACACTAACCTTCCGTTCGGCTTTTTTTTGGTGTAAAAATCAAGCAAAAAAACCAAACCCAAACATACGTATTGTTATTGCTTCGTCGAGTTAGTATTTATACAATTTTTAATGCTTATAAATATTTACTTTTATAAACCGAAAAAACCGAAAAAAACCAAGATAAAAACCGCATAAAACCGAACCGAATAACCAACGGTTTACATATTTTTTATGCAAAACCGAACCGAATCTAACCGCCAACTTACCTTCCGTTTTGTCTTTGGTTTTGAGTAAAAACCGAACCGCCAAAACCGAACCCACCCCTAGCTATAAAAAAGAATCAGAGCTATTTTTATGCGGCTTCAAGTGATGAATGAGTCATTTCTCAACATGTAATTTCTTGGGCATTCTGGAGCTCTCCCTCACCCAAAAAGAAGGAAAAGACAAAAATAACCTTTCATCATGTGAAGGTTTTGCTAAAACGGAAGACGAATTATTTACTATTGTTAGTAGTAGTTACTTATTACTCCCTCCCATCTTAATAACATTTCTTATTTTGATTCTTTTTACGGAGTAGTTAAATAATGACATTCTTTAACTACAAAATAAATATAATTGAAACAAATAAATGATATAAAAATTTGATATATCAAAACTAATCCCTCTCTCCCAAATTAAATTACATATTTACTATTTATATGGTAAAACTTCATTCACTTTCTTTCCCTATTTTTGTTAGTAATTTGATAGATTTATCGATCTTTTGATTTCGTTTTTTAATATGTAATTTTTATTTTTTAATTCTACACCATTTTCCATATAAAATGATTTAAAAATAATCTTAGTCAAAGATTGTAAATCGAAACAAGCAACTTAAATTGGAACGGAGGGAGTATATCCTAAGATGAACCCAATTATATTAAATTTATATCATAATTAAATATATTTTTCACCCAATTTGTGGTAAACGAGTGTCATTATTTGACCAAAAAATCAAAACAGGAAAAGTTTTTAAATCCGGAGAGAGTATTATTTTATTATTAAGCATGTTTAGGGTTTTAGTTTGGGCCAACGGGTCCATTACGTCAATTAGCGTTACATTTACTCTTTACATATTGTAATCTTTCATCAAACTTTTTCAAGCAATCAGCAATATCAAAAACCGTAACACTATGATTGGTTCAAGGAGTTTGAAAGGAAAAGAAAAGATAATGATTTTCCCTCCGTTTTCTCATCAAAATAGGAGGAATTTAGTTTTTCTTCCTCTTAGTAATTTTGCCTTCTCATCTTCTTTTCCTTCCAGTTTTCTTTTCTTTTCCTCTCTAACCAAACAATAAAAATGTTTTCCTTCTCATTTTCTTTTTTTTTCCTTCTCAAATTCCTTGACCCAAACATAGTGTAAATCTCTCTCTTTTCATCGGAGCCCGAAAACGTTCGAAGTTTTCCATCTTTTTTTACCTCTTTTTCTTGGAGTTTGAAGAACGTTAGAAGTTCATAAAGGTTATCTTTGTGGGTGTGATAATCGATCCAAGACTCGGTTACCCATCCAACCTTGAACTCAAAATGTTCAATAACTCAGACCGGACCGAAAATATTGGATTTTCTGTTAGTGGCCTAATGATCACATAACCCAATGACTTTTAGGAAACCCAATCCGTTCCATTCCCATCGCTAATCTCCATAGACTATATAATAAGATCAGACGAAGAAACAATAATTGTGACAGATAAGAAACCTGTCATTGAGCAATTGGTACACCATAACACATATAGAAGAAGTGTTCATAGCTACTAACTTGATACAAATGACCAGAACAGATTGTATTTGAAGCCCAGCCAGGCTGCAATATAAACTTACAAGCTATATTAATCATGGATTCAAGGTAGGCTACTTACTATCTCTGTGTACTCTCCCTCTATATATATATTACTGGACTTATATTCTCTAGCATAGGGTGTGCGGGATTTCGCTCTGCATAAACTAAACTCCTTACAGGTTCAAAAACAAAATGGAAAGAAAAATGTGAACAAAATTTCTTGGTGACCAATTATGTAGCAATTAAGATATAAATGTGAGATGAAAGGGTTTTTTTATTTAAAGAATAGCCGCGTTGGTCAATATAAGGATCAAACCGCGTTAGTGTGGTGACGCCTGGTTATCTAGCAGTGTGTCCCTGCTGCGGTCAACTAGGGAAACAAGCTCTACATTTGTGTTCTGAGTCGAAGACCCGCGGGTCCCACTTTCGGTCGGGAGGATGGAAGAGTTGGGGTCACTACTCGGGACCAAAAACAGCACAAAAAGAGGGGTGACCCGTAACACGTTTCTTATCAAAAGTGCCACCCAGAGCTTATCGAACCGCGCCCTAGTGACATTCAGCACATGAAGTAAGAACCCTCCACCCCACGACGATGTCAAAAGGCCAGAATTGTCAATTGACATCAGCAGAGCAAAGATTGTGCCCTCAATGCCAGGAGGACACAGCTTGGCAGTTAATACCAAAAGGGGCATCCACTTCAGCCGCCCTATCATGTGAGAGATGCCCGAATCTATCACCACGAAGAAGTAATCCGGTATGCCAAATCTCAAGTTTAGGCGTAGTATGAGAGCCAAATCAAGCATTCCTGAGAGACCGTACAGCAACTGTGTCCAGAAAAGCAGGTCTCTAAAGGGGTGGTCTTTTAATCCGTATTGGTAAAGTATAGCGCCCAACAGAGATCCGATGGACCCAATCGCAGATATGTAACCAATACTCTCCTGCACTAGTTAGCAGTGTAAGCACAATTATATACTACTTCCGTCCCGGAGTATTTGTCCAGTTTTGACTTTTTGCAGTAAAAAATGAAAAACTTTGTCCATAAATTAAATAAAATCGGTTCACAATTTCGCACCTTTGAAAAATGAGGACCACCCTCTGCATCTGTCATCCAGTAGAACATCCCTTCAGAGACATCAAAGCTTAATGCAAGGGACAAATACATATATAAACATGGTCTCCAAACAGCAGCGCATCGCAGAGTTTTCCACATAGCTTTTGCAGCGCCTCCAAATTTCTCGCTTACCTGAATGTGGATTAGAAGATCGGAGATTATATCAAAATGAAGGGTCAAATCGTAAAAAAGGGGTTTACTAGGATGAAAAATTACATGGAACTAAAACAGAAGCAATATATTTACCAGGACAAAATACATATTTACGCGTAAAAATGTATGGGTTTAATACCCGTTGATAAGGAGCATTGTGCATCTCAGGTTCCTTTAGCAATATTCCAACCAAAAACACAAGCCCCGATGGAATAGCCAACAAGCCATACACGCCCTTTAAATAAGAGAAAACCAAAATAAGAAATGCATCATATGAGTACATAGTTTAGTTAAATCAAAATAGTACAAGGAGAGTCTGCCAACCTCAGGCCCAAGTACACGGACGGAGATACCACTTAAGGAAAAGCCCAATAATGAACCGATAGAGGCACTCAAAGCACATAAACTTTGCATATCAGGTGCAAGGGAAGGATGAGCACCACTGTTTTGTGCCACACAAGCATCAACAGTGACATCAGCAATAGCAACTCCCGCACTTCCAGCTGTTAATGAGAGCAGTGCAGACACAATATGCAGGTTCTTGTGCAATGATAAGAACAGCATAGAGACAATTCCAAGAGCACCTGAAATGACCAAACTCAATGATCAATATTAGAAAATAAATAGAAAAAATAATGTTACAACAAAAAAGTTGAATTCCAAGATCTTTTTAGATTGTACTTTTTTTTGTTATGATTGCTAAACTCTTCTTTATTACATCACAGAATTGCTAGGGGGATCCCTCCAAATGGAGGGCCTACATATTAAATCTCTACATATTCTTAGCAATTTAGCAAATGTAATGAAAAAAATGTGTTAAAATGTTCCACGTTCGCGGGTTCAGTAGACAAAATCAATTTGAGTTTATCAGCATATGGTGGATGAAAACATCAAGAATTAAAGTTGGTCAAAGCTAGGTTTTCCCTTATAAATAATGGATGGAGCACTTCATATTTATATCAATATTTTTTTAGAGAGAGAAGAGCTTATGGGAATAACTTAGTATTTTATACTAAGATTTGGGTTATTTGATGTTTATGCTTGAGAGCCCTTTTAGTTTGAGAAAATATTGTCTCTTGTCTCACAAGCATTCAGAAATATTTAAGGTTTGCTTTTCTGAGCGTGTTAAGGGTTTTGGGTTAGTGTAATATTTATCACATATATAACCGTTTAGATCTTACTCTTGTTATATTTACATCAGGCCTGAATGCTACTTCCAGACAAACAACCCAATAAAGTAGTTTTACATGTGGGGTCTGGGGAGTAAACATTTCTTTTGGATATTGTGTTCTGATAGACACTAGATGAATACGCCGATTTTATTAGTAAAATTTGCACTAAATAGGACTAAAACATAATGACTTTCCCAATGTAGGACTTAAACTTTTTTATTCCCTAAATAGGACTTAATAATGCTGGACATTTACTTGAATAATGACTACTTGATAATGACCAAAAGTCCTACATTAGGAAATAAAAACATATGATCCTATATTAAGAAAGTCATTATGTTTTAGTCCTATTTAGATAAATTTCTCATTTTATTATTGGATATTATGTTTTAATACAAATACAGGATGAATAGGTCATCAAATTGAAACCAATTCCATAAACAATATGAATCGGCTTATTGCAGTATTTATATGATGTTCTTTTGATTTGGTAAAATCTTGAAATATGATACGATTAAATGCTAAGTAAGAATAGTAGGGGGAGAGAGGGTGGAGAAGAAAACTCGAGATGTGTACTTCTTTTCCTAAATTGAAAAACCAGTTTTTCTCTTTCATTTACAGTATCCGCCAAGTCCATTCCCCTGTGGAGCCAAAGATTCACTATTTTTTGGCTTTAGGTTATGATGGAATAAAGCAAATTGGCTCTTGAACCTGTCTGGGCTTCTTGCAATTGTGAAGTAGCATTTGCCAATGCAACTTTTGACGCTCATCATGGGTCATCCGGAAACAGCCGCTCTATGTTTTAAACATAGGGGTCAGATTGCTTACATCTGACCCCCCCCCCCCTTACCCCAATATGGGCGGGAGCCGTTGAGGCACTGGGGTAATGTTGTTGTTTTGTTTTTGTATTTACAGTATCCGCCAAGTGCAGCCGCACATAGGCCCCTCTGATTCTCTGCTGCAAGTTTTGGAGATATGGAAAATGCAAGGAGAACATGACAACACCACAATAACACCCTCTTAATCCCAACTATATTGGGGTAAGTAACCAGAAACTTATTGGCTTTGTTTAGTGAATGTGAGAAACATAGAACAAAGAAATAAAGAAGAAATCATGAGAAGTAATAAAGAGAGGAAGAAAGGAAGTGTGTGAGAACTGAGAAGAAACAAAGAACGATGTAAGAAATAGAGGATTTCAGGCAATGTTTGGTGAGAGAGTGAGACAAATAGAAGAAAGACAGAGAGAGGGAAAGAAAGAAGATGCGTAAATGGAAACAAAAGGGGGAAAGTTTCTCCTCCATTTCTTACCACAATAGAAGAGATCTCATAAAGTAAGTGAAACCTTCTTTTTTTTCCTCATTTTCTTCCATATATATATCACCAGGACCAAACAATGTTATTTGGCTCTTACTCTACTCTTTCTCTTCTTATTTTCTTTCTTCCTTGTTTCTCTTCGAACCAAGAAAGGCATGTTGTCTAAGATTAGTGGCGCTTTTACCACCTAAGATATCAATGCTTTTACCACACCAATACATCATAATCACAACAACAAGCTACCCAGTGTGAAGTGACCCCCGGCTCACAAAAGCAGCAACAAAACACGAAAGGTCTGAACTTTAACTCATCAAACCATATATCCAAAGCCAACAAGAAACCTATCAACCTATAAAATAAGAAATGCAAAAGGGGAAATGTGTACCAGCAAAGATGAAGTAAGGCCTGCGGTGATATCCCAAAATGGGAACAACATCAGTGAGGATACCCCAGAATGGCTTAACAAGCCAAGGAATAGACGTGATTCCTGAATAGACCTGCGCCTCGGAGGGCTGCACCTTCTGCACATCCTTCATGTAGTACTCTGTGCCGACACGGCCAAAAGCTCCACCCACTCCCTGGCTGATCCCATACACCACCACCACACCAAACACAAAGCTCCAGTGTGTTTCTCCCGCAAGCATTCTCAACCACCGGACTGGCTCGGCATATATGCACCCCCACCACCTCCATTGACCTCCTCCATCTTCCTCGCGGTCTACGGGGAGTTTCTCCCCCTCCCCCATCCAGTTTGTTTCCAAATCCTCTGAAGGGTCGAAGAATTGAGAAACCCCCAGCTAGGAAATAATGTGAAAATTTGTCCAAATTAATGAAGTCAACTTCCTAAAAAATGGGAATCTTCGAGGTAGGATCCAATCTCATCTCAGCATTACATTACTAGAAACAATAAACGAGAAATGCATTTCAGGAGTAGGGGAGATTATGGCCTTCTAGGAAGGGGGTGACCTAAAAAGAAGTCAACTTTCTGGAAATGGGGGAGACGAGATCAAATCTGGGTTTCAACCTGCCATTATTGTGTGTAAAGGGAAACGTGTTTAGGAACAGGGAGGACGAGGAATTGAATGATGTTGGACTGATCTAACCGTACAAACCTGAATGGCAGAAGGAAAAGCTATGGCGTCGGTTTGTTATGCGGAGTAGCTCAAATGCCGTTGCGGCCAGGAAAATGGGAAATGACTAGACGCGTGATAATTGACCCGGGTTTTGAGTCTCCCCCAAAATATTAGGGACTTGTCGTAATGTTGAAACCAAAATGTTGGGTAAGGGAGAGTCTAAAAAATTAAAAGCTAAAAGTCAATCTAGCTCTTCGACAGTGTTTTAGCTTCTAATTTTTCCATCTCTACTCCAACCATTCTACTCCAACCATAACTTAATTTTATATATATACTACTTTTTACCTCGTGTCGCATATTTCTCTATAAAATATATCTATATGTTAACATAGATATTTTAAGTTAACATTTTGGATGTTTGTTAAAAGTTCAATTCATATATGAACATAATATGAATTAAAATTTAATTTTATTTATTTTAATGTTTTAATAATAATATGATATGCATTAATAAAATAAATAATGTAATAAGATAAATTTTTTGAAACAAATCGTTTAATTAATAAATATGCATATGTGATTAAATTTATATAATCATTTTTTAAAAAGTAATAAACTAAAATAAGTTGTGGATAGTATAAAAATTATATATATATATATATATATATATATATATAATATGGAGTATATTTTACGATGATGAAATATATATATAGAATTATTAAAAAATGAAAAAGTTTTATGCAAATGTATTCAAAGATCTTTTTAAAAAATCAAAATGGACCAATGAATTAAAATGCATAAATCCACATCATTAGTGAGTGCACATGTCGATGCACATGTGGCATGCCACGTGTCAACACTACAACAATTGAACTCTCTTTTACATATATACTAGTGTTTTGACCCGTGCGATGCACGGGGTCAAACAATAGTTTTGTCGATTTCAATTTTTTTCAAAACAATATATTTTTCCGAAATCAAGTAAATATATTTATAGCACGATTTTTAATCAAAGGACAACAACGAAAAAGTAGAATATGTAATATTTGAGGAATTGAGAGTGTACTAAAAAAATCTTTTTTAATTCCATTTTTTCAAAACACTTTAGGGTACACAACATTTTTGGTATGGTTGTAAAGGTTTCCATTCTCATCTAGAACCAATATTTTAATCATGTTTTTACCTTCACTCGTAAAAAAGTAACATAAAGTTAACTATGAGTAAATACTGAGTTGGTTGAAAATAATACAACAAATGACAATGTTTGACCTTCACTTTTGTTAATAGTCGTAATAAAAGATAAGGCTATTGAGAATTGTCATCTCTAGAATTTTAGGAGTAGTCTTGGATCAGATGGTACCAAATTCATTTGGAGTATATAAATCTCTTTCCCAACTGATTTCCGGAAATCTCAATTGGAGTGATAATATTCTTTCTCAGCTTCTCAATGGCTAATCTTCTACCATTACACAGTTAAGATATTTGGTCAATGTTTTTCAATGACATAATTCTTACTCCTTTTTAAAAACTATATTGTGGTTTAAGATCCCCCAACATTTGATTTTATTAAAAAAATGAAGTGTTATCCAATCGTCTTCAACAACTACATCTAAATCAGTTTTGCATGAAGAATCAGAACTTACGTACTCCTTTTCATCTCCTAGAATAAGGGATAAGACAAATCTATTTACCATTCAACAAACTCGAGTGTGGGTGCTTATGGTGCACTATCCTAAAAAAAGAATAATTTTTTATGTTCTCTAATAGGTTTAAGTGAAGTCCACTATATTCTTGAGGGGAAAACTTATGTCAAGAATCAAGCATCCAAGCGAGATTTCAACGTTAACAGTTCCATCGATCACTTGTCTAAGTTTTCCATCTTCGACTTTGATTATCCAATCAGAAAAACCCTGTGTGTCCCTATTTGTGCAAGAGAGTGTAGATTAGTTCAATCTCATATCTGGCTTGAAATTTTTTTAATATATACAAAGTGAAATTATTGCTCTGTTAAGTAAACATTGCTATTGGTGATTCTTCTATATAACTATGTAAATGTGTAATTTAAAACCAAACTTTTTGAAAAGAATTAGGGCATATCACATTTTTCGTGAAATTGCCCATATTAATGTCACCTAAACTAAAATAATATTTTCAAGCAAATCTTTGCTTTCACTCACGAAAAAATGTAAAATTATTCGTGAGTGATTACTGTAAAAAATATTTCAACAAATCGCAATGTTTGATCTTGACTCTTTTTTATAGTCATAGCAAAACATACATATGTTACAAATGGTTTTCTTTGAAACTTCAAGAGCAATTCAGGATCAAATAGTACCAAATTCATTTACGGCATGAAAACATTCTCCTCAGCATTGTTTCGTGATCCTACAATTGCACCGATGATATTTTTCGCAACTCTTTAGTGATTAACTTTGTACAACCACACAATTTAAAATATTCCTTAACAACATGATTGATACTCCTTTCTTCAAAGACGAAATCTGTACCATTAAAGGTTTATAAAAAAATTAGTAAAAAGAAATAATACTCCCTCCAGTCATGTAATTTCCTTTTAAATTTGACTTTATGTTGGGGCAAAAAGAACCAAGTTAAGATTAGAGATTGGATTTTGAGGATATAATCTCACATCTCCCCTTAAGTAAAAAACAAAGACTAATATTCACACTGTTAGTTACTCTTTCAATTGACAATTGGTTTTTAGTTGGAATATAATAATTCTGAAGTTACATTCGGAGTTCAGAGAAGTCGTAGTCAGGTTAGCAACAGAACCAAACAATTAATCCTTTAACACCTATCTCCCTCCGTCAAAGTCCAAAATGACATATTGTAATGAACATGGGCAAATAGATGTCAGAAAGGGGAACATAGAAATTGTCCATTGGAAGGAAGTAGTTCTCCAATTATATTTCTTAAACCATGTGATAATAAAGCAACAATGAAAAGATTTAAAAAATAGAAAAGGAACATGTAGAAGAAATAGCTTGAAAGATAACCAATCTTGGTTTGTCATTGCAACACATCACGATAAATTGATTACTCTGTATTTTATAGAAATGGCCTAGCCAGAAATCAATAATATAAGGACCTCTAGTAATGCAATGGTTGTCCCTCACAGTTCACACCCAAATATAGATTATTGGCCCTTCAGTTTATTTCATGAAAAAGGTCCAAAACACAAATAATTTCAACTCTGTCGCAAGATAATGTAATTGGCAAATTCGGGCTTTTTTATCCTACAAAGATGAACTTTTTTTCTTGCTCGTCAATTATTATAGGAAAAAAAGCATGTAAGAAACAACTACCTGAGGAGCAAACATATAGTAGAGGAGAAACACATAGTAATCATTCATCAATACCATAATTGAAACCTCAACATTCATTCCTTAATTAAAAAAGTAATTTAATTACTTATTTCAAACACAACGCTTGTAACTAAGAGCTATGTTATTATTGCTTTAAATTTAAGTGGAAGGAGATTGTATTACTTCGCGATAAAGGAGTCGATGATGCCCTGTGTCAAAATAAGGGGGAAATTGCTCCTAGAAATAGTTTAATGTATATCAATATATGCAAGAATTGATTCCTTTTTATATTCTGAGCCATGACACAATAAACATATAACACACCCTAAAAAATATTATGTTACACATATGGGCTCTGGTTGTATGCGGGGCATTAGTGTTAAAACAAAAACATATCAAATAAATCATTACTCATGTAATGTTTCACTAAATTAGAAGTGAAAAATCCAAAAATGATAACATCTTTGACTGGAAAGTTTTGGCTCAGGTAGTCACTTAAACTCTTATACTAAAGAGTAAGTTGCATTTTAACTGCCTGCATAATCAATGTCAATGTTCTATGTGTTCACAAATATCTATACCCAAATGGAGAATATAAATGAAGGGAGATTCTCACTCCTTAAAAAACTTCAATTCAATACTCTTAGTTCATTTGGTAAACCTTGGGTGGTGATAGTGCTGTAGTGCGTGTTTTAAAACTCTGTTTACCAAGCACTCTTAAGGTACATATATATTGCTATTTTTGGACGTCTTGGATCAGGTTTGTTATCCAAGTCACACAACCCTACCTGAGTTTATGACTACACCATGAGACCAAATAGACAAACCTTATGTTGGCTGCCAGGCCACATATTAGTGTCTAAGGTGCCGCGAAACTAATTTACACACTTTTGTTGATATTTTTACCTCTTTTCTATATTGAATCCATCGCAAAATGCAAACAACATAACCATAAGAAGTCACTATCCATAACCGTATGTTTCCCGGCAAATTTCATGCCCTAAGACTCATAATGCACAATGCTGATACCAGAGTCTCAATTGGTGTCCAAATTTTTAAACATGAGACATATCATTATTCAAAGTTAAGATGCTCATATTAATTTTCTATTAGGTTTAGCTAGGCCATTGATCTATAAAATGAATGTCGATTACATTTACTCAACTAAATCACATATTAAGATAGATTTAAAACCATACCTCAAATCTTGAAACTCCAACATTAGGCAAGACACACTTCTTCCATTAATATTCTTCTCCGCCACCTCTCACTGTCTCTAAAAAATTTCCACCACATCTGCAAATTGTAAAACACATCAAAACAAAGTCACGATGGTGAAACAGTGAATTGGTATCTCGAGGTAATATTTTAAAACTAATCTAACAATTGAATTTGCATAACAAATACACATATTACTTCATCAAAAAAACAAAAAACCAAATCCTAAACTCCAAATTAGAGAGTTCCGATCTACCTCCTCATAATGGGGGAAAATCATATTAATAACAATTACCAATTGAAATCGTTGAGTAAATTGAATGAAGGAAAGAATACTTGATATTTGAAAAAGAATCAGTGATACGCTCGAAATCATTTGAGGAGTATTGAGGGGTATTCATTATTATGTTTTCATGAGGTGGCTTAGAATAGAACTGGGCAATAACACACATGCTCCCAAAAAAACTAAAAAGTACCTCATCATTTTCATTAGCATCTGAAAATGATTCTTCCAAAATCTTAATTGCAGTGAAAGTCTGGCTAGATGCAGTTCTATTGTAATGAGTAACCTTCTGCTTTGACATCCCCGATTGACTTGTGTGTCTTGTAAATATCCATGCAAAAAATATCATAGAATCCTTTCCATTTAAAGCCAAATATATTACCCTGATTGTTAAAAATATGTAAACTACAATATATGCTGTGAAATATGTTTCAAAAAACATAAAGAAACTATCTAAAACAAAATTGGCTTCCTCCTTTCTATGCTTTTAGAACTAATCGAGGAAGAAGCAACAGTTTTGACTTGTGTAGAGGATTTTAACTTCTCAACTTTGTCATATAGATGGGTGGAATCAAGTGTTCATCAGAACGACAGATTGGAATCTATTACCCAATTGAAACCAAAATTTAACAAATTCATTTTGAAATTCTAGATAAAATTACAAATAAAAAAATAAAATCACAGAGGAAGATATATAAAACCTTAAGCTACTGCCTATTCTCTAATTTTTTCCACCTCTTAAGGAAACGCACCCAAGATACAAATCCATGGCTTTTTTGGATAGAAGAAAGATCAAAAGTGTCTTATATATCATTTTAGATGAAAAATTAAATTGAAATTGAAGTGGTGTAAATAACCAACCTACCTGGATGCAATTATCTTTGTCCCTGCAAAATCCAGTCATTGCCACAGTGACAACATTCAAAACCCTTGTTCCCACAATGGTTTCTGGCAAACAATTCACAAAGAGATGCCCAAAGACAGACAACAACCCCCTGAATATTATTTTATAATTAATATGTACGAAGTAATAAAAAGAGAGATATTGAAGAGGCTTATCCGTCTCTAGCGAGCAATGGGCTGCGGCGTAGATTACAACATAACACACAATGCTGGTGCACAGGTGGAAAGCAAATACTCACAGACCTGTGCTGGTATGGCCAGGAAAACAAATAGTGACACTCACATGAGAACTAAATGTAGGTGTTAAGAAGGAAAAGAAAGACACCCAGGCATTTGGTGTCAATGACAAATAATTACATTATGACTACTGCATTTTAAACAACACATTCATATAATCACACAAGTTTGTAATTATTAGCTTACCAATACAATTTTATCAAAATTAGAGTTCGAAATTACTTGTAATTTGGAGACATCAAGGTCAAGAAGATGGCTAAGGAAGAGGGGATGGCAACGACCTACAAAGGTTTCAGATGGCGAGATGAATGTAAGTGCACAGGCTCTAAAGAAAAGCAACATGCGAAAATGGAGCAATTGAAGACAGAGAACTCAACAAATATAGAGAAAACTCACCTCAGAAATCCAAGAAAGAGCCGACGGGTAGAAAACCGCAAGAAGGAAACTTGCAGCAAAAAGGGTTGAAAATCGATAGATTTGAAACGGAAAATTCGAATGAAGAACTGATTTCGCAGAGATTATTTATGATTTTTTAAGAAAAGGGAAAGTGTGAAATAATTTCACTGAATTTCCGCTCATCTCAAATTCATCTGGGAAAGAAACTTACCGTATTTGCGCTCATCTCTATATTTGTCTGCGAATCTCCAGAATTGAACGGGTGAGTTCATGGCAGAGGCTGATGCACGGGGGAGTTTCTGTTCTGATCGGGTGAGGTTTCTGGAATCCGCCTGCAATCCACTATAAGGGTCATCCGACTTGGTTAAGAAATAACAGGTACATTGACTGGATGACATGGCAGATGAGCTGTTTAAAATCTTGTCCACTCACCATGACAAATGTCAAGATTCTAGGAGTTTAACTCCCAAATATTATGTATAAAGGATAAAGGATATAGGATATATATATATATATATATATATATATATATATATATATATATATAGATTTTGGATCAAGTGAGAATGCAATCTTATGAAAGAAATAAGAATGAATCTGGTTTTTAGATTGTCAAATCTAAGGGTCAGGATTGCATTAAAATTAGGTGCACCAAAATGATTTGAAAATGCATCATGTCGAAATGCACCAAAATCCTTTAAAAATGCACTATCTCAAAATCTGAGTGCAGGATGCAATCTGAGCCGCACGATGCATCAGATCCAAAGGCTAGATTTTATTCTTATTTCTTTCACCAAGGTGCATTCTCACCTGAACCGCCCCCTATA
>OOIL02000725.1:238562-253562 GCA_900332095.2 Cuscuta campestris
AAAGTAAAATTGTAATCAAATTTGGGACGTGGGGGTATAAAATATTTTGAAATATTATTTTACCTAATTAATACTACCTCCGTTTCTCAAAAGAGTTTCTCTTTTGACTTTAAGGGAAAATAAGGAAGTGTTAAATTGTAGTTGACTTTCCAATTTTGCCCTTGATGTGATGGGTAAAAGTAAGATGTGATAGTTTAGTTGTTAGTGAAAAAGTATGATGTGATAGGTAGGGTATGAAAAAGTAGGGGTAAAAGTGGTTTTTTAATAGAAAGGGGAAGTGTTTTAAGAAAAACAAAAAAAATGAAAGAGGAAGAGTTTTAAGAAACGGAGGGAGTATACAATATACATTTTATTTAATTATTTACCAAAGATTGAAACGATTTAATAAAAAAAAGTTAAAAATGTTGATCCATTCAACATCTTCCTCTTTAGTGCGTGTGAGTGGCTGATGTTGATCCATTCAATCATTAACTATTTTAACGCATCCTTACTTTACGAAAATGCCCCTCTTTGTTGACCTATCCCTATTTGATCGCATATGCTCCTTAGTTACCGCAAAACATATATGTGTAGTTTTCCAAATCATTAAAAAGCTTAGCCGTTCGATGCACTTAATACAAGGGTAAAGATTCATTCTTATTTCTTTCATTGTGAGTCATTCTTACTAGAACCACACCCTATATATATATATATATATATATATATATATATATATATATATATATATATATATATATATATTTTGGTTCAAATAAGAATAAGATCTAATGAAAGAAATAAGAATAAATAAATATATAAATATATATATATATATATATATATATATATATATATATAGAATTTGGTTCAAATAAGAATGAGATCTAATGAAAGAAATAAGAATGAATAATAATCGTCCGATCTTGATCTTGCTGAATACTCCTCCCAATTTCTCGTAAGGGCAATTCAGAAATTTCCAGCCGCCTATCGATAATGCCTCGTCTATTCTCCGTAAAATCAGTCCACAATCTCCGTTCATGTTTTTTACCGTTTTCCATATTCAGGCATGGGAGATTTAATGCTTGCACTCCGTGTTCATTCCAACTTCCAAGAATATCCGAGCATCCATCATCATTCGTATTGACGTTGTCAAAGAACATATCAAATGGATTTTTAATATCAATAAGGTATGTTCAATCTTTATTTTCTGCTGCTCTTTAATTGCTCTTGAGTCTTGAATTGTTTTGAGGTGTGAAAATGAACAAGGTTTTCTTTGAAGAAGATGAAGTTTAGTTTGCACCAAAAGTGTTTGATAAAATACCTGAAAGAACAAGTGATGCATCAAAGGAACCTACTATCAAGCCAAAATTATTTTTATATTTATGTTATAATTTTTTGTTATTTTAAAGCTATTTTTGTAATTAATTATTGATGTTAGAGAAAATCCATATTGAAATAAAACATTCCATGGATTTGTGATAACCCATATATAGATTATACAGAATATATCAAAACCTTTTAAAATTCAAGTTAAATACACCCCCTTAGTAGTGTTTCATGTCTTTGGGTTAGATTAATAAAAAAACTCTTGTGAAGATGCAATATCTTAAAATCTATTTGGGTTCGTGATTTATGTGTGGTTATTGGAGATGTAAAAATATGGCTGAAGATGCAATTTTGTTGTTTCATTACTTTCTGTTGTGGATAACTTTATTAATAAGATGTCATTCTTATAATCTTATAATGCACTCTATGTTGGTGGTAGTGCACACACCCTATAATAGTAATGTAATAGTGCATTCTACAGCCATGTTGGTTATTTTTTATGTTTCTAGCTATTTTGGTAATGATTGAGTTTTTGTTTTGATTTTGTTTTTTATACTCGCTTTGCAAATTCTAAAAATTGGATGTCCTAGTACTTTGTGTTCGTAATTAGAATTTTCACACGTTTGGTTTCACGCATGCTCTCAAATATTTCTTGAGTATATTAAGTGCTTTTCCATCCTTTTATTATGTTGTTTCATTACTTTTTGTTGTGCATATTGTATTCATAAGATGCCATTCTTATAGTCTTGTAATGCACTCTATATTTTTTGTAGTGCACACAACCTATAATAGCCATATTTTGGTACAATATACATTAATCCACCAATATATTTTATCATGGTGGTTGTTAGTTTTTTAATGTTTCTAGTTATTTAGGTAAAAATTGGTTTTTTTGTTTTGATCATATTTTTTTAATGCTCTTGACAAATTACTAGGACCAGATACCCCAATACTTTGTCTTTATAATTTGAATATCACAAGTTTGATTTTGCTCTTGTATTCACTTAATATATCCTTGAATATATTCGGTGGTTGTTAATCCTATGATTTTATTATTTCAATAGTTTTTATTGTGAACTCTTTAATTCCTAAAATGTCATTCTTATAGCCTTGTAATGCACTATGTGCTTTTGGTACTACATACACTCAACAACTCTGTACTGATTTTGTGTTCATGGGTTGACTCTTTCTACAATCCACTCCTTATATATTCATTCATTTTTACTTTATATGGTAGATTCTGTGTAATTGATGTCCTAAAGTAAATGATTTATGTTCAAAAAATATGAACCAACAGAATAGGATTAAATTTTGTGCAGCTGCTAATGTCATCTTGGTTTTTTTCTTGCGTGTTTTTGGTACTTTTAAGAGGATGGCACTCGTTCTTAACAATAAGTAGAACTCTTTTATGTTTAAGATTATGTGTGTTTGTTGATAAATTTGGGAATATGAAGTTTATGACCATCTACCGTTGGTGCAGCAGAATGACATGTTTGATGTGTTAGTGTAAACTTTAATCTCAACTAGATAAGTTTAAACTAAGAGTTGATGCCTCTCTTCTTTTCTTTTTTTACAGTACATTGTGTAATGTTACATACAATAAATAGAAGTATAAAAAATAGTCCATAATCTTTTTGTACTGTACAAGGTTGATGACCACATTGTACTAATTAATAAATGTTTNACCATCTACCGTTGGTGCAGCAGAATGACATGTTTGATGTGTTAGTGTAAACTTTAATCTCAACTAGATAAGTTTAAACTAAGAGTTGATGCCTCTCTTCTTTTCTTTTTTTACAGTACATTGTGTAATGTTACATACAATAAATAGAAGTATAAAAAATAGTCCATAATCTTTTTGTACTGTACAAGGTTGATGACCACATTGTACTAATTAATAAATGTTTGATGCATTTTCTGAAGTAAAAAAACTCTTGCCTATTAGCTTAATGGGTATAGCAGAATGCAATTGCATTCAGATGTGGGTTCGAATCCCACATAGGCAAATATTGTTTTCATTTTACGTTCGATGCATTGACTTTCTAAAAACCTCATATAAAGTTAGAGGCAAAAAAAGTTAAATGTTACATTTTTATCTAGACCGTTATTTACCTAAAACTAAATCAATGTCGAAATGATGTGTTTGGCTCCAATATCATTGAATCATACATGCTTTTCCGAGTTACATCAAGACACAAAAAATGCTTTTTGTGATCTTTTGATTTGCATTTGATCAAAAAGCACTTCAAGTTAAACAAAAGATTGTTTGAGCAACGTAGAGGTAATCTATAGTCCACACTCTATGATTACACCTAATTGTTGCTTTTAAAGATTGCCTATGAGGGATTCGAACCCACATCCATATGCAGGTGCATATCGCTCTACCATTTGAACTAATAGGCAATAAATAGTTTTCTACTCCGTAATAAGTTACAAAAGTAAAAAATATATTTCTTGGTACATTGTGATTGGCCATTATTTGTTAAAAAATTTAAATGCATTGTCAAGATTTAATAAGGAGCACAGTATGATGATGAGACCCATAATTTTTTATAATGCAATTTGACCTATCAAAAAATTAATTTTACACCATATCATCTATCAAAAGTGTGTCATTCCACGTGTAGTTGCACTAATTCATTCCACCAAAAAAGAAATAAAAGAATATCACAACTATTGAAGACACCCATTCTTTCTTTTTTTCCTATGTTTTGAATTGAAAGTATTTATAGAATATACGGAGTAATTCTCAACTGACATCATAGCATCTCATCATTAAAATTGATCACAAATAAAGACACTCTAATAACACTAACAAGAGCAAAATCATAGCCGTATTTGTCCAGAATTAAAGTATGGTCAAACTCACCAAATTTGCAGCAGCAAATCACAAATACAGTCTAACCAAATCATTTTCATCTCTTATGAAGTCCATTACCCAAAGCATCAAAATTACTCCGTATAAACATTACCCAACATGATGCTGGATGCACTATGACACATACCAGTGTTATAATGCATCACCAACTCACTCACAAATAAGAAGAAAGCAGAACATAATGCACTATTAAGCTTTCATGATGCATCTCCTACAAGGGTTAAGAACAAAATGCAAATGCACATATCACTATCAAAATGCATCACCAACTTCAAATAGTAGAGAGGGGAAAAGGAGTTAAATGAATGATAATCTCTTCAAATGCAAGAATCTTGTTGATCGAGATAATGAGGGTGTTCATGAATGTAATAGTGATATGCACCTAATTTCCAAATGTTGAAATTCAAGAAAATCGTGCACCTGTAGGCTACTTGTCGACAATCATCGCTTTCAGAATCGTCTCGATTAGGTCTTCTCTGTAGGCGGTGTGAATACAGCCGGCTAATTTAATTAGGATATCTTGAGAAAAGAAGACTTCTATTCATGATAATTAATCCTAGCAGTTTAGACGTGGGAAAGTGGTGCACCTATGTTCCTAATTTGCCCCTGTAATATCTCCAATTTTGAATATACCCCATTTATTAGTTACCAAAATTAAATTGAATTCGATATTTAAATCCAAGCCGTAAGTTTCATCAGATCTAATGGATGCTGTTTATTCTTATTTCTTTCGTAGTGACTCATTCTTATTGGAACCAACCCCTATATATATATATATATATATATATATATATATATATATATATATATATATATAGTGTCGGCAAAATTTGCAGCAAAATTACATCTCTGAAAATATGCAGCAAAATTTCCAAACAAAAAAGTGTCGGCAAGATATATAGAAAAGAACAGAAGCAATGGATAGAAATTTTTTTGCAATCCATAGTTGCTCTTTCTAAAAAAATTTGTTGAATCGATGGATGCTTTCCTCCAGAAAATTTTTGCAGAAAAGAAATCCACTTGCCCAGTACTTGTGAACTATGGCTGGCTTCCAAGACTATCAAACAACAGGGAAGAGAACAAAGGGGAAGACCAGAGACAAAAAAAAAGTAAAATAGATGGAATAGTGGAATACACTACCTATTGTATCTTCTATTTATGAACGACGGGAGAGGGAAAATAGAATTCACTCTATTTTATAAAGCATGCGTTGGAGACTTAATTTATGTACAGTATAAGGTAAATCTTTTATATTTTACACTTTACTCATTTATAAATGACCCGTTGGAGTTGCTCTAACACCAAAATGTTTACAATTACGGAGTATGAAATTACACCTTGGTTCCCATGACATTGGGAACCAATGTCATGGGATGACCCGAGGCCGCTCCGGTGCTCCGTTTGTAAAATTGACGGTTCCTACCCCCCTAACCCCCCGGTAAACCCCCCAACCCGCCTCCGACCCGAACGCACCCCCCCACCCCCTTCAATTGCACCCCATGAAATTAATACTCCGTAGATTTTAAGTTAAGTTTAGACTTTTTAACTAGTTACGACAGATTTAAGCCCATTTACCTTATTCGGTAGTCGTATCTTAGGCCCGGTAAGTCTAATTCGTAAATTAGAAAAATAACCTTTGTACTAGTAATTAATTAGTTATATAAATTAATTAAAAATACTAAGCCGGGTTTCGGACGTTACAATATTTTTATAATTCTTCATTAAAAAATAAATTGGTTTGAAAAGTCGGTTCAAGTATGGATGAGTTATAAATATCTTTTATCTAAATAATCAGTTATTTGAAGTTTAATTTTTTGTAGATGAATATAAAACTACGAAGTATGAAACTACGATGTTTTTGTTAAATACGAAGTAGAAACTAAACTATGTTTTTAAGTATTTCTTGTATTTAAATATTAATTTTTAATTTTTTTATCTTTCTTCATTTGAATGTACTTTTGATTTATTTAAAATAAAACGTTTTGTAGATTTCAAAGTGTAAACTAAGTACGTATATATATTCAACCCAATATTTACCGAAATCGAAACATACCGAACCATAGTGAACCGATAGTTCGAAATATTAGTACGATGTAAAATCCCATCTAATATGGACCACTTATGTCTTATTCTATTGTTTTTAAGGAATAAAAAGTTTTTTTTTCCGAACAACCCAAAAAGAAAAAATAAAAATATTAATTTGAAACGAAAGGAGTATTAATCAAATGACGTTGCAATACGTTATTAGCCACCAGGTTGCCAATTGTTGGTGAGTTTGTACATGCATAGTTGATATTCGTATGTGAAAGGTGTAATCTCAAAGGCGTATTATTATACATTTTCATCATCTACAATGGAGCTAAAAATCTACTATTTTAGAGTGTGATGGAATAAAGCAAAATAGATCTCCAAACTGTCAGTGCTTCTTTTACTTCTTTTATTAATGATGTAAGAGTTCGTCAATTAATGCAACTTTCAACGGTGAGCTGCGGGTCTCTTTGGAAACAGCTTCTCTGCTTTCAACTTTCAATTCGAGCACATATAAAGTTTGCATACAGTACTCTTGTGAGATTCAACTGGATTGTTTTTGTTGTTGCAAAGGCATATTACTCTCTCCGTCCTAAAATGTTTTTCCGTTTCTGTTTATGAAGTTTGACCGACTTTATTTTCAATTCAATTTATTTTATTATAGGTGTAAAATTAAAATATGAAATTTATATATTTAAAAATTATATTAAAAGTTCTATAAAACAAAAGGTGACAAGACTATATTATTTTATCAAATAACAAACGAAAATAGATAAAAATGATTAAAATTTGACTGTGTAAATAGTATCTGAAAATAACATTTTATGAGGGGAGAGAGTATAGACATATAGAAATCACCATAAATAGAACCAAAAGATAGAGAAAGGTATTAAAATAAGACTTTGATGTTTTGATCCTTGAAATAGGATCTCGCACTGTGGTAATGTGGTTGTAATGTGACACTGTACATGTGCACATTATTATACTTTTTGGTAATGTACATGATCCGGGGGTCTCTTGGAAACAGCCTCCCGGCCTACTTCCGAGTAGGGACACACACCTTCCCCAGACCTTATTACTATTGTGGGATTCACCTGGGTTGTTGTTGTTGTTGTTGTTGTACATGACCATGTTTGATAATGTAATTGCATTTTAAGTTCTATTTCGGGAATAAAAATATAGAAGTTCTATTTTGATATATTTTTAATATTTTAATCATACTTTGATCTTTCTCCCTTAGACATATGTGTATAAATTGTCATTTATAATTACCCCAAGGTTCCTATGACACAATGTCATGGGAACCTTTACCTTAGAAAAAATGACTCTAAGGTACCTCCGATTTTGTGTTTAGGACTGTCAGGTCCTATTTTTTAAATAAATACTCAAGGGACCCCTAAAATTAGATCTAAGTGACTACGCGGGTCACTTCCGTCAAACCAAACGCTGGGATAAGGCAACCCGTCAAGTCTTTATCCCCCTCTGTATCCCAGCTCTATACTTCTTCTTCCACTGACCCTTCGCGTGCGATCCCCCCGTGAAACTTGCAACCGTGATTCTTTATCAAGAGAGGGAAGACAAGTTCATTGCCGGTAGGAAGTCCTTGAAGCTGCGATTGACCTTTACATAAAAGGGGTTTGCTCAAGGCACCAACAGAGATGCAGTAAATGTAAACAACTAGGTCACATTCACAGGACATGTGGGCAAATAAGAGTTGCTGATGAAGAAGCACAACATGAAGAATAAATTAAAGTTCATGCGAAAGACACAATAATTGATTGTGTTAGTTAGATGATGTTAATATAATTAGAACACTAAACTCTGGCTTATTTTTGGGTATGTTAATACTTAATAGGTAGGTTGGAACCCAGAGATATACTCTGGTTTTTTGGGGTATGTTAACTAGTTTGTTGGAAGAGTATAATTTTGGTTTTTTGGGGTATGCTAAAAGGTAGGTTTACAAACTTGGCAGTATTTGTGTTGTTTGACATGTTGTGTTTTGGGTTTTTTTGCAACGTGCCATGTAATCTTGTAGTGCATATGATGCAAATGTAATTGGGTACTAGCTTGTTTTGGAAGTAATATAAAGACTTTGTATCTCTATTTGCAAATTCATCTAAACGATGTTCTCTCTTGACTGCACAGTTGCTAGTCCCAAGCTTCTATACCCGAAGTACACGCCTAGGAATGATCTTCATCAATCGGTGGCACATTGGAGGGTCAATCCATTCCCAATAACGACATTTACGATATCCCTATGAGACAATTTAAACAAAAGTTTAGCAAGTTCAATATATAGTTTTGAGAAGATCTCATAAATATGAAACATAATTACACCCACTTTTCCTCTGCACTCCCAATATCTTCTTCCGGGATTCATATCAGTCCACGCAGTTATTATATTCATTTCTTTGTCACGCCTACAAGTTGGAACATCCAACCAATCACCATAGTGGCAGATTCTACATCTTGTAGAGGCTCATTCACTGCTTCACTCACAAAGCATACTTTTTTAGCTCAAAGTTAACATTCAAACAAATCACACAAAACGACGTACATGTGTTACACAATTGAATCACTTTATAAACAAACCTAACGAGTTTTGACCTTTTTTTTAGGTAAAAGTCAATCGCAGCTTCAATTACTTTGACTCAAAGGAATTTGTAATGAAAATTCATTAAACAAAAGAAACACTAGTAATTGAATAACCAGTAGAATATTGGGGTGAAGCGCGATTGAGTTTCTATTGGCGAATTGAAATACTTGGGGTTGCAATACTATTGAAACACTAGCGATTGAATAAAAGAAACAAGCCATTAAACAAAAGAAATACTAACAATTACTGGTACATAACTAGTACAACATTGGGGTGGAGCTGCGATCATCCCTCTCTTGATGTAGAATCAGAGTTGCAGGTTTTACCTGGGGGAGCGCCAAGGCCTGCGTCCGTTGAAGAAGAAGTATCCGGTTGGGGATAGAAGGTTGGATAAAGGCTTGACGGATTTCCTTTTCAAGCGTTTTGTTTGACGGAAGTGCCCCCTTAGTTACTTACATCTAATTTTAAGGGTCCCGTAAGTCTTTTTTAAAAAAAATGGGACCTCATAGTCATAAACACGAAATTAAGTGTACCTGAGAGTTATTTTTTGTTTACCTTATACTGTAGTATTAAATTACCTTATACTCCGTACTTTATAATTACCCCTCTGCCTTGGGTTTGTTTTGTCACTGTCAACCAGGAGCCAGCAACCGCAGCAGCGGCCCGCCAAGTTGCCGAACACAATCGCCGACCTTCCTCCTCCGCCGCGTAGTGGGTTCGGCCGAACCAGGGCAGTGGTTTCCCCTTTCTCCGGTTCAAGTTTCGTCGTTAATCCAGGTGTGATTCGTTGTCCCAAATATCTATCGTTAGCCGTTAATTCGTAGATTAGGATCTTGTTTGTGTTTAATCTTGCAATTGATGGTTGAAATTGTGGAATTGATGAATGGATTGGGGTATTGAACCTTTTGGGTTGTTTTGAGGGTCGGATTTCCGGCGATTCCCCGGTGGGTCGCCGGCGGTGGGTCGGCCTAGTCTGCCGGGATCTCTATTTGGTTCCGATTGGTCCCTATTTGACCCATTTGGGTCAAATTAGTCTAATTGGGTTGGTTTAGGTTTTATTTTGGGTTAATTGAAATTAGATAAACCCATTTTCTAATGGGTGTTGGGCCGGCTGCCTGGTCCAGCGATTTGGGGGACGGGCTGCATTGGCTCCCGGGCAGCTGTTGGGCCGGTTGTGGGCTGCCGGGCAGCTATCGGGTCGGTTGGGCCGGTTTGGGCTGGCTACCCGAGAGGAAGGTGAGGCTGTCGGGCGGTGGGCAGTTGCCTAGGGGGTTGGTTGGTTGATTTCTGGGCCGCCGGGTTGGCCCGGCGGGTTGTCGGCTTGATTCAGTTGTAAATGATATTGTTCCAGCGGGTGCAGCGGGCTTGAGGATAAATCCTTAGTTCCCAGTTCGCGACACAGGTAAGTTATTTAAATATTGTTGGGTTTAATCCTGTTGTTTGAGCATGACGGTAATTGGGAGAAGTGATTCTTCCGATCGGCCGTTGAGTGTGTTGTTTTGTTTATGGAAATATTTAAGTGCTTGTCATCATTTGTGAACTCTGTTGGAAATTAGCCACCTAGTATACCTAGGTGGATCTGAACTGAATTAGATAGTGTAATCACCAATCAGACTGTTGTTAGGTTCGGGCCTTGTGGAGCATGTTTGCATATTCAGTGGTCCAGGGTTCAAAACGTACGTACGGGAGTCACTGTAGCAAAATGGTCATGTATGGTGGTCACATACGTACGAATGGTGGGATTGCGGGTATTCCACTGATGGACCCTGCGTGGATGGTGCAGCTCCTGCAGCAGGTGCTCATCATGAACCAGAATGCTATTGCGCGGACTCAGCAACCACTACAAAAAAAAGGAGGCATTAGCGACAGGGGTCAATATGTCGCTAAAGGTTGGATATCTGTCGATACTCGCTTTTAGCGATAGATAATTGTCTATCGCTAAAAACTCCGGCAGTAAAAGTATTATCGACAGATAAAATATAATGTCGCTACAATAGTGTAATAGAGACAGACCAAAGATGTCGCTAAAAAGAGAGGAGTACTGACAAAACATATATGTCTCTAAAACATGGATTACCGAAAAAAATAGTGTTTGTAAATCCTTATTTTCTGTCGGTAATACCTTCTTTTTATCAACATTAACATTTATTATAATTGTCGCTAAAAGTTGGATTACCCACAAAAAATTGTGAGTAAAATATTTTTTTTGTCAGTAATATTTTATTTTTAACCAACATTAACATTTATTATAACTGTTACTAATACCGTGTTTCACACCAGCATGCTCTATTTAAAGGATATCAAAGAACTTCATTGACAAATAAAAAATAATACTCATACTTGTATTAACAACAATAGTGTTGGCCATGTGTGCAGCAATTGTCCCATGGCGGAGGCTATGTGGGCCAAGTCATAGTCGAATGTCGTGGGTGCTTGTGTGTTGAATGCACTATAAGGCTAGGGTATGCGCCTCTTTTAACACCAATTGATTTTAAAAGAGTTGGTAGCGCCTGAGGTCCTACAAGTGGTATCAGAGCAAAGGTCACGAGTTCGATTCTCAGCGGGAGCGGGAGCAATTGCTGAGGGGGAGATTGTTGGCCATGTGTGCAGCAATTGTCCAATGGCAGAGGCTATGTGGGCCAAGTCATAGTCGAATGTCATGGGCGCTTGTGTGTTGAATGCACTATAAGGCTAGGGTATGCGCCTCTTCTAACACTAATTGGTTTTAGAAGAGTTGGTAGCGCCTGAGGTCCTATAAATACATAATACGATAACATTTCAAAGGGTTACAACTAACCCATTTACTAGAAATAAACCAACATCTCAAAATTAGTTCATCATTTGCGTACGTTTCAAGCTAAAGTATAAACAGTCAAAGTGAACTAAATTAAAATACGCATTGATATGGAAGATATAGTCCAAAGCTTTAATGCTCGTCACTGTCTACATCTTCAAGTTCATTGCTCTCAGCTTCATCATCTTTGTTCCATTGATCCTCATTATGACTTTGCTTAGTGGTTGTATTACCATCAATTGTAAGGTCATCAATTTCAGATTCATTAGCCGTTGAACCCTATGCAAAAAAATTATAAGCACAAAATAAAGTAATTAAAAATTTTGCACTAAATTTACCTTACACTCATGCATAGGAGTTCACTGCAGGGAGAGCTGCTGGATTGGTCTGATTTCCGTCCAAAATTGGACCTCCATGCCTCGCTGCTAGCCGATCGACGATGAAGGCCAACCACCGGCCCTACTCTGTGCCTAGATGCTGATCGAAGCGAGCCCACAGATACTGTGTAAACCTCCTAATCCCAAGTGGTAGCCTAACGTGAATATATTGATCATGTCAAAATTGAAGCTGAAGAACACATGTTTTACTCCCCTTTCAGGTTTCAGTTCATAATTATATTAAAAGACACATAAATTCTTGCTTCTCACATACATGAGAGGCTCCAGCTTTCTAATTGTCAGTAGTATCCAGGCCCTGGGTCTATCCCTGGTTTTGATCATGGAACAAACATTTGACACTGAGCCTGACATCCAAGGTAACTTTTATTCAACTCTCTCCATAAAACTAGTAGAGCATTACCAAAGTATATACAAGACAATAATCTAGTAGGGAGTAAGAAAGAATAAATAATCATTTACCCAATGAAAGAATAATAGGATGATACCTCAAGAAAAGCACATGGCTCATTAAGATCAGCATTAAACTCAAAGTGATATGCTTTCAAATGTCCAAAGGATTTAGCAATCTCCATAAGCTGGAATAGCAGCATAAAATTTATGCTCTCAGGCACGATGAAAAAAGAAACTAGAAATATTATCTATAATAAACCTTTTACCGATGTTAAGATTAATTCTCTTACCATATCAGATGAAATAAGTTCGGAGATTCCACCAACAAAAATTTACAATATGTAATAAACATTGTTGGAACAGAAAAAAGGGATCAACAAAAGTATCAAGTAAATGACGAAATGAGAAAGAAAAAAGTGCTTGTGAGGCCAACAGTTCATTGAAGCTAACCAAATCCAAAGTGCACTAAATTGGGACAAACATGGGTTTTAACTAATTTGGTTTCATAGAGTAGATAAGAGGCAATTCATATCTTTGGTAAGGAGCTTCAAGTTGAGGTAAAAGCTATTTGTTAAAAAGATGATCGTGTTTACTGAACACTATTTTTCGATAATTACTCACTTCTAAAAAATGATTCCAGAAAATTTCTCTTTTAAATCGAATAAGATATTCACGTAGAAAAAAATGCCTGGCATCTCTTTTGGCCACATGTTCTATACTCAAAAAGAAAAAGAAGACGAGAAACAATTGCCTTAAGGCCAAATAAAAGAGTGATTATAAGTAGCTAGACAGGTCCCTAAAGGAACCCAATGGCATTTGTGGCATCTATGATCATCATCCAATTCATTTTATTGTGGAGCTTGCTTTGTAAAGAAATGAAAGGTGATGACGATTGTCGATTGAGGATGCTACATGCTCTATTAGTATCCCTGATGAAACCTACCTAGCTCCATAAGTTTGTCAAAGAAGGCAAAACAATCTCAATGTGCAAAAGCCATGGCATGTCTGTAAAAATCGTGGACACTTATAATTAACGTTAAAGACTTTGTGAATATAGTACATATCATGATATGAATAGAATTCCTTAGTATATTGTGAAATTGAAACACAATCAGAGAGAAGGGCAGCCATGGCAGCCTAACAAGTGAATACAAAATTAGAGTGAACAAATCTAAAGAAAATAGTGATAAAGATTAGATTAAAGAAAGGTGAAGAAATTGAAACCGAATCAGAGAGAAAGCCGCCATATGATTTCCGTCCGGAATCACGGAGGTCGGAATCAGACCTCCATGCCTCGCTGCTAGCCGATGGACGCTGAGCTTACCATAGTACCTCTAAATGTTAGACCACTTGGCAGAATTTGGTCAAGACTTGGTGAACACCACCAAGAGGTGTTGTGACAGGTTCGTTTAAGGGCATGTGCCCGAAGCTTTTTTAGAGTACATGTCCACGGTGTCAAAACAGGATTTCGGGTTGATGTACGAGCAGGCGAAGGAGGTGGTCAGAACTAAGGAGGGTTGGAAGCCAGAAACTGAGCAGAAGCCGGCGAAGGTACGTCTTCCGGCGGCCAGTTCTGGAAAAGCTTTTGAGGGTAAGAGACCCTCGAGTGGTTCAAGGATTCAGCTGTCCAAGAGGGCCAAGACAACGCTGACGTAGTATGTGGCCTCGAACAGCAAGGGGAAGGCACCTAAGCATCCATTGTGTACGAGCTGCAACCGTTATCATCCAGGCGAATGTTGGTGGAGCATGGGGTTGTGCCTGATCTAACCATACAAACCTGAATGGCAGAAGGAAAAGCTATGGCGTCCGTTTGTTATGCGGAGTAGCTCAAATGTTGTTGCGGCCAGGAAAATGGGAAATGACTACGACGCGTGATAATTGACTCGAGTTTTGACTCTTCCCCAAAATATTAGGGACTTTTCTTGATGTTGAAACAAAAATGCTAGTGTAACACAGAATTTTTAAATTGCAAATGACACTTTGTACACATATGAATAATAATCTCTTTGAAATTACAGATTTCGCAAACCAATATCAAATGTTGTGTATGTACAAACTCACCAACATGCAGTTGTTAATCGTGGCAAGTTTCTAGTAACGTATTGCAATGTCATTTGAATAAGGTTTTGTTTTGCAGATTCAACCCATAATAACCTTACTACATTCTGCCTGAGGCCATAATGTCTTCACTGGTGTTCTGGTTCAAGCCATAATGTCCTCGCCACTGCTCCAGTTACCTTGCTGCCTCTCACAATGTCTTCGTCCCAGATATTCTACTTCAGCCCAGTGCATAATGTCCTTGGAGTCCAGTGCATAATATCCTCGTACAGCAAGGCGTTTTGAAGATCTAAAAATTTATTTTGAATTTTGTTTATTTTTAATATTTTGAATAAATTATAAATTTATAATTTTATTTATTTTTATTTTTCGGGGCCGGTCATCTTTCCCGTCCGTTGTAATCCGTACGAGAATTGTAATAATTTTAAGGTAGTGCCACATTCATGCATGATGGAGGGTATGGACAGTTTTAGTTTTGACACTCACACTGAAAATGTGAGTAGTTCCAAGACTCCGGTTGTAAACACTTTTGCGGGATTGGGTGGATATGTTG
>OOIL02000725.1:258562-326438 GCA_900332095.2 Cuscuta campestris
GAGCCAACTATGCTAAGAGGTCTTTGGTCAATTGGGATGAGGTATGTATGCCCAAATCTGCTGGGGACTAGGCATTAGGAATATGGTATTTTTGAATAGGAGATATGTTCATAATTATGGGTGGGATGTCTCACATGCCAAAAACAACTTATGGGTGAAATGGGTGCATGGTAGGTACATTAAAGGAGAAGTAACTAGCTATGAGGTTAGGGGAGATTGGTGTTTTTTCTGGAAAAAAATCATACATAACATGAAATGGTTTGAGAATCTGGACATGTCAAAAGGGTATTCTACAGAGGTGGGATACGAGTGGTTGCTGTGGTGCAAATGAAACCTAAATGGTTTCCTTTTGTCTGGAATAAACTCTTTGTACCTAAGCACCAATTTTTCTTTAGTGGCTGATTTGCAAAGAAAGGGTCAGCACAAAGACTAGATTAGCGAGGTTTATGGAGATCAATAACATATATGAGCTATGTGGGGTTGAGGAAGAAGACTTGGATCACCTTTTCTGTAAGTTAAGGGTCACTACATACAACTGAAAACACACTACTTCATTGTTAGAATTAGAAAAAGATGTAAACTTTGAAACTACACTATGCTAAGATCATTCACTCTAGCTAATACTTTAATTTTATACAATGGGCATTATTGGATATGTATGAAATCTAATATCAAAGTCCATACATGCAAAAATCATATCATTCATTAGATTACCTTATTATGAATTTGTAATATATCAACCATGTCGATCAACTTTAAATGTCTTATACACCTTAATGTTATTCCCAACATTTTTAGAATTATTGTTAAGTAAACCTTGATCGGGCACTACAATCCGTGTATATATATATATATATATATATATATATATATATATATATATATATATATATATTTCTATATAGTTTTATAATATTGTATTTTTTTAAGATTTTTTCTTATACTTAAAAATTAATTTAACTCTAATACTAAAAGTTTTTCAAATATTTTGATTTTATTAATTAATATAATTTTTTAAATATGTTTTCAATTCAAAATAAGATACCAATTCTAATGATATTTAAATATTTTTAATATGAAAAGTTTGAAAAAGTAAACATAACCTTTATATCAACAATCTAATGTATTTAAAATTTATGTACTAATACTATAATTTAAATTTGTACTTTATCAATAATGAAACTCTAATCAGCAAAAATAAACATTATAAACAATCTCATTAATGAAAATAGTAAACAAAATGTCTCCATTTGCCAAAATAAACCGAAAACTCAAAAAATATATTACAAAAAAGCAAAAATGTAGTAAGAAGAAGAATATATCCTATGTAAAATAAAAATTACGAACAAATTTTATGTAATATGGATGGAAGATATATATATATTTTTTAAAGTTTTTGAAAAAATTAAAAACAACAGTGTTAGACAATGTTTAGTGTATTTTACAATTAAAAATTGAGTAAATTCCATAATTGGTTCTTTATAACAAGGGGGTTTCCATATTTAGTCCTCTATTATCAAATATTACCCCCGTAGTCCTTTTTAAGGGAATCTTTCCACAAATGGTCCTTTTTTTGATCTTCCGCCATGTTGGTATTAATTTAAAGGCTAAAAGTATAATTTGACATTAACATTATGTCTAGTGACGTGTTCTGATAGTGGTTAAGCGGATAACACAAAAATAATGACTATGATTGTGAGGTAGGATTTCGACGAAAGACAACATTTGTAGACTATGGTTGTAGTAGAAAGCGACTGTAATTCACAAACGATGGAAACGGAACAGCCTTTGGAATTGTGTATGACAAAAAAGATTTATTATCATTGCAAAATTACATTTTTAGCCCTCAAATTAACACCAACATGATAGAAGATCAAAAAAGGACTATTTGTGGAAAGATACCCATAAAAGAAGGACCACTGGGGTAATATGTAATATTTGATAATAGAGGACTAAATAGGGAAATCCCCCCGTTATAAAGGACCAATTATGGAATTTACTCTTAAAAATTAGTTGTAGTAATATTTTTATTAACTTGAATACTTTAAATTAAATAAATAAAATTAAACTTTAAAAAAAATTAAAAATAACATTTATCCTGACTGGGTTTTACCGGTCCGGTCCCAGTCCGGTCCTTAGCTTAGCCGGTCTGGTCCTCGGTCCACCAAATGCCCCTTATTCGGTCCCGGTTCGGTCCTGGTCCGGATTTGACCCGATGAACACCCCTATCCTCAGTTGAGGTAAGAGAGATAGATAGATAGATTTACAACAAGAGTTTAAGAGATAAGGCATGACACGCATGCAAGCCGTATTATAATCAAATAAACTATAACCACAATAATCCACCATGCATATCATACATCCACACAAGCAATATAGATATACATACACCAGGTGAGCCGCACTCACCTAAGACAGTTCTAGAAAAATACTACGATAGTAAATATTTTCTAAAACTCATAAAATTAATATCGATTTCAAGATAAATTTAATAAAATTTTATAAAATCATTTTGTTTTAAAACTGGTTTTCTACCAAGGGTAGAACTCGAATTAAAAATTTTGGAATGTCCAGAATTACCAAAATGCCCATTTCACAAAAATAATTTCGAAATTGATATTTAACTCAAAATAATTTTTCAAATATTATGAAAATTATATTTAAACTTCTAGTATTTACTTTAGACATTTAAAATTCTAGAAAATAAATTTCGAGAACTTATAAATATTTATTTTGGAAATATATTAATTATATCTCAATACTTTCAAAAAACAATTTTAAATAATTTCTCAAAAAAATTAAATTGTAAAATTTTATATTTTGAAAATTTCAATTTATTTCTTACTAAGATATAATTTTCAAAAGTTGTTGATTTTTGGTTCAGCCAGTATCTGGTCATCTCACTAACCGTCCCGACTTTGAGGTTGGGGTCGTAGCTTCTAGTTTTGATTGTTCTTGGTGCATTTGGCCTCTTTGATGTTTTTTTGGTACGTCTTTTTTGGACATCTTGAAAGTCATTGGTTTCCTCCCTTTGATGTGATGTCTCCTCTTCTTTAATGTAGGATCTAATTTCGTAGTGCTCGCCGTCGATCTCAAAAGATTGAAGGACCGGTCCTATTGTTGATGGGTTGATACGTGCATCGTTAGTCAACAGTGGAGGAGAGTTATTGTTTTCCATAGGATCAGAAGGAGTCTCTTCATTTCCAGCACATGAGGGACTTAGTGTTCTTTCCATCTCTTTCTCAAGACAAAAGGTGTGTTAACCACTTGTAGCTTCCAACAATTCTTTTGTGAGAACTGGAAATTCCTTTAGGTTGATTGGAGAAGGATCAGAATTGAACTCTTCATTATTATAAGTGTTAACAGTGTGTGTGTCTTCCAATTCTGCTACGGAAGACAGATTATGTGCGCTGCAGCAGTGTTCATTGTTATAAGGTAGAGGAGAGCTGGGTTCCATAGTTGGGGTATCATCTTGGACGTTGGTAGGAGTTGCCAATATTACCTCACTGTTACCACATGCTGCTAGGCAATTGACAGTAGGAGTAACTTCACAACTATCAGAAACTTTCTTAACATCACGATAAGCTTCTGTACAACTCTTGGGAAGAATTGCATCAGAAACTTTCTCAACATTATCTGTGTCATCACAAACATTAGGGACTAAGTCAACACTCACGCTAGTTGCTGGGAAGCTGTCAGGGGAGTTATAGCAGTAGGTACTTTGGTTGCCATGGCATCAACTAGAAGTGTTGGGCTATATATATATATATATATATATATATATATATATATATATATATATATATCAACACATTATTGACCCTATATGATAAGTTAAGACGTTTGCACCGTCAAACCTTTCCACAACTCAGATTCCGTGTAACTGTATCCTTTTGTCTCAATGTCTTGACTTAATGCAAGGGATAAACAAAATCCAGCTTGTATCCATTAAGTCATTCACTGATTTATACTACCTCCGTCCTAGAGTATTTGTCCACTTTCATTTTTACACATCATCCAATACACTTCTTTAATTCATTTTATCTTTTAATTTGTATATTAAAAAATTATAGAAATTATATATTAATAATCTATATGTTAAGACAAATCAAACAAGATCACACATGACTATATTTAGGCTTACACATTGAGAGAATTTGATGAGTCAAAGTGCTTAGATGAACAGTTCCAAAAGTCAAAATTGGACGAATACTCCGGGACGGAGGGAGTAAGTCTGACTGATATGAACATACGTCATAAAAACATCCCAGCATGACCATGCAATTTCCACAGTCATAACTTTTTAGTGGGCCCATAAGACATTAATCTCTTAAAAGAGTAGTGAAAAATCCTATGTACATAATCTACGTTTCTGAATACGGGTGCGTACGCTTGTCTCACCCAGGAGGTGAGAAGAGTTGAGAACAAAGTGGCGAACGGGTGCGTAATGCGTGGGAATTTGCCGAACAGTTTGGGCCAAATCATGAAGAAAGCTAAAAATCATTGTTTGATGACCCTGCGTAGTATTAGGTAGTTGATCAGGTAAAGGCTAACCAAGCCAATGACGCTTATCTGGTCTTTTCGGATGATCAGCCACAATGGGATTGAGACACGACCGGACTCCCTGCGGCATACCCAAAACAAAGCATGTATACCATCCTTATTTCATATGGCTTAAGGCAATGCATCAAAGCATGCGGGTTCATATATGCATAAAACGTAATACTTAAAGTGGAAGAATAGTTACACCTGTGGTCGCGTTAAAGATGCTTAGAGCATAAACTAAAAGGTCAAGAAACATCTTTAGGATGGGTCAGTCACACATCTTATTATCTCCAGATAATATCTACTCATCTTGTGCAGATGGGAACACACCGTCATTGACTATGAGACTAAGTCAAACATCCAACAAACACTAGTTTCACGTGCATTAACGATATATCCCACTCTCAACTATAGACATTCAGATAAATATTTCTTTCAAGATGTTAGTCTCATCAGCAGAATAACACTATCTGGTAAACATCTTTAAATATAAATCTAGGAATACAATATTTGTATAAATTAACATGAGATATGTAAACATATTATATCTACCTATACATAATAAAATAACGATGAACAATTGGCGATCAGGGTACAACTCCAACAATTTACAAATAATAAAAAAATTGTGATTTTTAAATAATTAAGTCTCATGCACCGTACCATTTTGTACACGGAATTCGAACTATAGAATTAGAATTTTGAATAACTATTCCAATTCTCAAGTTTGGTGACACAAAAATATATGGATTTGGAATTAATAGTATCAAAAATGAATTGGAATTGGAAAATTCAATTCCATTTAAATTAATTTCATAGATTTCAACTCTCAATTCAATTCCAATTCTATCAATTTCGTGTACCAAACAGACCTTGAATATCTATTTCGAAGGGAAAAAATATGTTATCTCTAGCTACGTAATCACTTACTATACGCACTCTCATTACCTATAGTTTGTTTTGACTTCTCTTTTTTGAATATGGAATACTTTTTTCCTCAAAAGGTATTACCTTTGGATTAAATTTCTTCTCTGTTACCACCTTTTCCTGCTAATCCCTCTTCCGGAGTCTACAAAGATTTAAGGCTCTTTTCAAGTCTCATCTGAAAAATTTTTGGAGTTCTAATTTAATCCGATTGAATCTGATCTGATTTAATTAGATTGATTTGATAGTATCTGATTGAATTTGATGTGATCTAAATGGATCTAATTTTATATGATTAAATCTTGTATAAATGAATTTAAATTTGATTTAAATTAAACTTAAACCTATTACAATAGTTTAATAGTTTTAAAGTATCACAACTCATATATACATATAAAAAAATAAGAAAATCATTCACAATGACTAATCATTGATATATATATTTAAACATTTTCTTAGGAATATTAAACATCTTCTTAATATCACTACTTTTTTTAATCCATGTGGAAATTGAATAATCAATTTTTTATAGAGTAAAGAGACTGCCTATTACTCATTATTATAATAACCCAATATTAAAAATATGGATGTTATTCTACAAAATTATCACATTCTTTCCGCATATTACATAATAATAAATTTGCACAGAATAATAAATTTGCATCTTATAAATTACACGTCACATAAAATCTTAAACACTAATATTCCTTTCAATTCACCTATACCAATTTTGTCATAAACTCACCTTTGTGTATATTATACCATTTTAATATTTAAAAGTAAGTCTTTTTAAGTATAAAAGTATTTATGGTTTTAATAACTAAGTTTTGTATAACCTGTTATATACAAGTATTTAAAAATACCTCTTTTAACATATGAAAAGTACAAGTTTTTAAGCATTGCTTTAATGCATCATTTCTACAAGCTACGCAATTACTATTAATAATAATGGTGTGTAGTTGAAATAATAATAATAATTAAAATAATTATTAAAATAATTATTAAAATAATTATTAAAATAATAATATAAATTAAGATTTAGGTGTGTAGCTTTAAATACAACAATACTCCCTCTGTCCCAAAATAAGGGTAATGTTTGGTTTACGATATTTGACTGAAGCTATTTTCAAATTAATACTACGTTAAATTAAAATTGGAGTAGAATTAAGAAATAAAAATTATTTATTAAAAAACTACACAAAAAACTCTACAAAATGAGTAGTGACAAGGATGATTTATTTTAGCAAATGATCAATGAAAATGCATAAAAAAGTGAAGTTAGTTTAACCTGCTAATAGTAACTAGGAGTCTTTTTTGGGAGGAGTAAGTATGATCTAATAAAATACATCCTCCGTCCAAAAAAGTCATTCACGTATCAAAAAAACGGGTCCCTAGAAGTCCTTCTCATTTCTATTAAATATTTACTTTTACTCCTTACTCTTTTCATACCCTACCTATCACATATACTTTTTTTCTAATACTCTATAAACCACATATTATTTTTACCTATCACATCGAGAATATTTTTAAAAAATCAATACAAAATTATCCTTCCCTTATTTTACCACATTAGTCAATATTTTACCACATTATTGGATTTGATCTGGTCTCATCATATTGAATCTGATCTAATCTGATTGGATCTGGTCTGATATGATAAGATCTGGTGAGACCTTATTATATCTAGTCTAATCTTATCTAATCAGATTTTACTAAGAATAAGTAATAAGCAGAAAAATAAGTTCTACGGAACGGAGACTAGACAATATTGCCCCTCGACATATATACTCCGTATATAATTATATACTACGTATATATATATAGACACACACACCTCATATATATATATATATATATATATACGGAGTATATATGAAGACATTGCAATAACCAATCCAATTTAATAATTACTCCGTATAATTGGTTAAACAAAATGAGAACAAATCAACAAACTCCTCCGATGATCATCAAAATGAAAGCCATGATGACCACTTCCATACAGCCTGCAGATGAGCTTCCTCAAGGTATACCAACACACATTTCGTCATTTTATTAATAAAACACAAATATAAAGTGTAACTTTTACTAGCTTGTTTCGAACATTTTTTTAAGATTATAAGTATGGTGAAAATTCGTTTTTTCAGATTAAATCCAAAACTTGTTTTGGATCAAAATTACTCATTTTTAGCTAAGAAATCATATGGTATGTTTGGAAACATGGATTTGGATTTCAAATCCGGATTTGACTCAAATTCCATGTTTGGGAAACTTAAGCATTTCGAATTTGGATTTGAATCAAATTCTTTACATTCAAAACAAAGCATAATTCGAAATCCATGCATCTCCCCTAGTCATTTGAAATTCAGGATTTCAAATTTTGGAATTGAAATGCATGAATTGAAATGAAATGCTAGTTGCCAAACACTACCTAATAGATTTACTAAACGACACTTATTGAGTTAATAGTATTGAAAGAGCGAGACTTGTAATCGACAAATGAAAATTTAATTTGAAGGGTATCCCACAAGTAGGGAGTCTCCATCGGGAAGGAATAAGCTTAAAAGTATCATCAGTTCAGGGGAAGCTTCAAGCAGCAAGCCAAAAGGGCGGGGCTGGTAAATAAGCCTTAATTTTGGATAAAAAAAAATATTTTTCACAAAATTATACTCCGGTATCTGTGTTTCTTGTCCTAAAATTTCTTTCTCCTTCTATTAATAAATGCTTTTAGCTTACTAATTATTCTTATACTTGTCATATCATATATACCTTTCTATTATTAATACATTCATTATATTGCATTCTAATTTTAAGTATCAAATCAAGAATAATTTGAGAAAATATACAGAAATATCTTTTTCTTAAATTATAAAAGTCAGAAAAGAGAGTGGCTTTTAAGGATGGAGGGAGTATTTAATGCTACTTCCGTTCCTAAATATTCATTCAATTTAAATTTATAGAGTCAAACTGAACAAATTTTGATCATTAATTAAATAATTTTTTTATTTGATATTAGTAAAACATTACTTTATTATATTTGTGTTATAATACTTTGATTACCCTAGTGTTTAATACTTCCTTTTTGGTAAACAATTCCTAGCTATTTTGACTTATGCAAGATCTATTTGTGTAATTTAACTTTTTAATTATATATATTTAACATCAAAGAAAAGAAGAGAGACAACTCATTTAAATAACATACTCCCTCCGTCCCTAAATAAAGTTCTTCTTTCGTTTTTTCTTTGCCCCTAAATAAATTTCTCTTTTCCCTTAAAAAACCCCTTTTACCCCTTACTTTTTCATACCCTACCTATCACATCATACCTTTTTACTAACACTCCCCTGCAAGTGATAACTAGCCTGACCTAGTTAGCACTTAGCACTTGGACAAACGGGTCTAACATCTCAATCTCTTATATAGCTAGCCCACACAACTGGCGGTGACATCTCAATCTCTTTTTAGCCAACTCAGCCCAAACCACAGACGGGTAGCTCATTTTTGCTAAACCCACATCCAAACAACCAGGAACAATCAAACCCGGACCGGACCTGCTCTGATACCATGTTAAAATATAATTAGAACTGAACTTGGATGATTTGAGTACAAATAGATCTGCTATTTATAATAGCTACGAGACTATGACCTAATTACGAGCCCAACAAGAATGAGCCCGTTAACAACAAACCCTAATGCATTCCCTAACACTCCCCCTCAAGTTGAGCATGAGGTTAACGAATGCACAACTTGGACAATTAAAACAAAACTAAGACTAAAAACAACTTGATAAACAACTTGAACTTGATCTGCTGTGACAATAATGAACGAAGGTGACCGGCCCTGCAAACGAACAATAAATTTTGATGACGAATGACTCCCACGCGGTGACACGGGGATGACTAATAAGCATCCCAAACTTGGAAGCCATGCTGCTGGACTGAGGCGCGACTATGCGACCAACCTCACAAACAAATATGTCGAACTGAGGCGCGACTATGCGACCAACCTCACAAACATGTCAAACATACAAATGGTTGCACTTGAACATACCAAATAACAACAAAAAACAAAGTCGCCAATAAGGTCGATCAAAACTGGCTCTGGTTGAAAACCTTCTTCGTGATGTAGGAGCACAGAATAAACAAATTCAAATAATCACTTTGGTAGACTAACAGTGGCATGCTGATCAAAGATAGAATTGAGCAGCAACAATAATTTGGGACTTTGGTACCGACGGAACCTATCAAAAGCACTGCCGGGGAAGACATCTTCAGCGGCGGCCAAACTTTGACTCTTGTCTAGGCAGATCTGAATTTAATAGCAGAACAAATACTCGAGACAGTTTTTTTTGAAAACCTCGAGACAGATTTTGGTTGAGAGATTAGATACGTCACCGTCGCCGGACAAACCACCGGCGACGGCAACAACGGAAGCAACAGATTAGAGCAGAATAGGGTTTAGGTTCCCAGGTTGGCTCTGACACCATGTTAAAATATAATTGGAACTGAACTTGGATGATTTCATTACAAATAGATCTGCTATTTATAATAGCTACGAGACTATGACTTAATTACGAGCCCAACAAGAATGAGCCCGTTAACAACAAACCCTAATGCATTCCCTAACAATTTCTTTCATAAGATCTCTTTCTCACCAGAACCAATTTATGTGTGTGTGTGTGCGCGTGCGTGCGTGCGTGCGTGCGTGGGTGTGTGTGTACCTAAACATGAACTCTCTAATAATGTTTCATGTGATTTAATTTGTGCATGCAGTTGTGACCATGTATGTGAGGCAATATATAATTCCATACGCTGTCTCACCAACAATTTTTGTCATGGCCGTGAGCCAGTATAGAAGGTGCCAAAGGGGCAAATGGGCAATGCTTACTGTTTGGACGAGGCTGTCTAATAATTAATAGTCATGATACTCTATTAAAATTCAATTTTATTAGTTCCTTCCGGCCAGGCTTACTGTTTGGACGAGGAAACAACAGAGTTATCCTTTTCTTTTTTCGTTGCTGTCGTAAACCTTTTCCACCAGACCTTTTGCTGGGATTTGTTTTTAGTTTGTACTACGTCGTGCAAGTTTCAGAATAATAATCGTATTCGTCTATGTTAGACAATAATACTAATAATACTTCTTGTAGTATTGGTTATGGTAGTGTTTCATTATTAGTCAGTTTCCTAATTCTATTTGTGGTAGATGTTGTATGTTAGTTAGTTTCCATTCTCTATTCCTAGTTGTGTTAGGAGTCTCTCTTATATATATACTCTATCATGTACTCCATAATTCAATGTGCAATATTAATATCCCAATATTTCAACATGGTGATATGAATATCGTATCGGATAGGGAAGAACTTCGAGCGTTCTTCAAGCTCCAAGAATATGAGGTAGAGAAAGATGGAAAACTTCGAGCGTTTCCGGACTCCAAGAGAATAGAAGAGGAGATTAGGGTTTTGATATTTCTTTATTGATTCCTTTGTAATGATAAAAGGGATACAATATATAGAGATGGAGGAACACTCTAATGACCTAATGGGCTCGGGCCCGTACTAAACCCTAATGTATAGAATATTAATAAAAAATAATAAATAATACTAATTAATAAATAATATAACTAATATATTATCATATCATTCCCACCCCCTTAAAATCCACCTTGTCCTCAAGGTGGAGGCTCCTACTCATGCTTTAGGAACAAAGAAAGAATGCCGAACCAAAGGAGCAATCCACTCTTTGAATCTTCAACCATCGTGGATCTTGGAGCAAAGTGATGGAAAGATGAGACGGGGCGCAGAACATATGTAGTTGCTCTCGGTGGAATCAGGTGCTCCGTCTTGACCACATCGACAAGCTCAAACAACTTGATGGTGTCAATCAGCATAGGTGAGTGTGCTTGTTTACCATCTGCATCTGTCACTTTGTCAACAGTTGTTGGAATATCATATTCTGCAATGACCACACCAGCTGAGGTAGAAAATTCCTGAAAAGTAGGATCTGGCTTGTAGTTCTTAGCAACATCTGCATGCTTACGATCATCATCAATTACTTCCACAGTGTTGGGCTTCCGCTTCCTCTCCCCCAATTAGAACGCAAATGGATAATCTTTGGCCGAGACTTCTCTCTGGCGATGAGCTGCTACAGTAGCCGTCACCATAGCCATCGACTTTGAGCTCTCATCTGTTGGTGTCTCCCCTCTTTGAGAATAGATTCTGCATCCTCATTCTTGGGCGAGCATATCTATCGGTGATTTTGCCCTTTCGCGCTCTAGGCTGAGAACGGTGCCCAATTGCTCTCTCGCCTTACTGTTCATCATCTTCTCCAATGACTCTTGGCCGTCTTCACTGATTTTCCCCTGCTGCTATGGGTTCTGGCAAAGCTCAGAGTGGTAAGAAAACTAAGAAGAAGGTTCCCAAAAGCCCCAGGAAGAAAGGGGCTGAAGAAGATGCTACGAAGGTCTCCAGCTTGGCTACGGATGTAGCTATGCAAGACCTTGAGAAAGAAAGGGCCCAGACTGCTTCTTCCTCGTCTGCTACGTCCCCTCCTTCTGTGGAAGTTGTTCCTGACATTGCCCCTCAGGTAGATACAACTAGTGCGCAGAACACCCCCCAGGTGCTTGACAAAATGCCTGAACCAGAGAAGGTTGCTGCCAAACCTGTTACCTTTGCTGACCTCTTCAAAGGTAATAGGGACCCTGACCAAGGTATGATTTTGAAGCAATATGATGTTGGTGAAGGCGTTCTACATATTCCGGACTCTGTTATTAAACAGTGTTGGGCTTCCCGTTATCTTCATTCATGGCTTCAGATACACTGCTCACCTCATCTTCACCACGTGGTCCAGTGCAGAGTTTCGTTGCTCCAAGTGCATCCTCCATAGTCGGGGTAGGTAGTGTGGTAGTGTCTGAAATACCTAAGTTTATACCACAAGAGAATTCGACAGTGATACGTTGCACACACAAAACAGAGTATGTACCACATAGAGAGGTATGACACACGCAGTGTTCCAACACCCACACAAGCAAGCAAAAACAGACAGTAACGTAACAGAAGTAAAACACACACACAATATGTTTACGCAGTTCGGAGCTGAATCTCCTACGTCTGCGAGGCCCACGTCCGTGTAACAGCCCTCCACTAGATCATCATAAGTTTTTACACAGATCAACCACAGACTTTACTTTCTAGAAGTTTGACTGCAAAAACTACTTACGAATGACCTCAGGTACTAAACAGAGATAGCACCTGTCTCCTTGGCTTGTTACACCCACACCTTGGTTTCTTCCTAGGACGTGTTGATCAGCCTTGTCTCCAGTATCACAGTACTCACCACCTGAAACATTCTTCCTTCTTACGGGTGTGTGTCACAGATATCTGACAACTTGATTCTGCAAACTTGAGTTCGCAACTCAGGACCTCACGCTTATGATGAACAATGTTGCGCAAGTTCGTTGTAGGATTAACTCTCTCTTTAGTTTGCTGGTTCACTCGTATTATTCTGCCTCTCTCAGTCGTCCAACTTCTTCTTCTCTGGCGTTATGTATTTATAGTGCATCTACCAACCCTAGCACATTACTGGAATGATTCCTTGCGCTTCAGAGATACTCGGAGCCACGTACACGCCTTTGACAGGGTTTCAATCATTCCAATCTGCCCACACTCCTTCTGAAGATAGACTTGTGAAGATGGTTATTAAAATCTCCTAGCGCACCCAAAGTCCTAACGCCAGATGTCTACTTTGATTTTAAATAGGATGACAAACCTAAATGCTACAACACCTACCAAAACATATTTCTCAACCTAATGTGGTTGTGTTTGCAAAAAATGATGCCAACCAAAAACCGGGGAACTAACACTATAAGGAGCGAACTAACAATCTCCCCCTTTGGCAATTTTTTGACAAACACAAGCACACTAACTCAGCCGTTCTCTGAACCTCTTCTCCCCCTTTTGTAAAAAAAATGCCAAAGGCACCAAGAGTATTTTATTATATGGGAGAAGAGTAATATTCAAAAAACTTATTAGCAAGAGTGTGTACAGCATTGAAAACAATAGACATGATAACAAGGTCATCCTATTTAAAACCAACTGCGTAGAGCAGTGAGGAGACCAGGACGAGATGAAAAAACAAACTGCACAGGATGAATATGCAAGATCACAGTAAGCCCAGTAAGCTTCATCCATAACCAAAAGCACTAAGAGATTCAAGAGCTCAGAGATAGCCCCTTGACAAAAACACCTTCTGTAGCAGCAGTTTCCAAAAACAAAGAGACAATTCCATCACAGCAGAAACATACACCGTTCCATACACAGCATAAAAAGAGAGCATAATCAACAAAAAAGTTCAGAACCCCACACTGTAATTAGTCAAATTTGTGCAATTCAGAGTCAAAATCAGAATCCCCCTCATCATCATTGTTCTCCTCATCTCGTGCAGACCCTGCATCCTGATCCTCCTCTGTGTCCTGCTCCCCCTGACTGGTAGATTCCTCAGTCCCCAAGGTTTGCTCCCCCTGTGTGTTTGTTCCTGTTGCAGCATGTTGTTTCCCTTTGAGCAGTGAGAGAACTTCAAGTAGTTTTTGTTTTCCAGCTCTGGCCTTGTTGAGTGTAATCTCATGTTGATCAATTTCCTCCTGCAACAGCTTGATCTCCTCTTGTATGAAGGCAACGGTTGATGACTCTGAAGAAGAGGGTTGTGCAGTTGATTGATTTAGACTTGCAGCTAGATCATTAAAGTGCTTCCCTTCAAAGTGGCGAGCATCAACTTACAGCAGTGGGGGAACTGGTTCTTCTTCTTCACCTGCTGCATCTGTGGTGAAACCCTGAGATTTTAACAGTTGAAAGATCAGTAGAGGGTATGGCAAGCCATTTGTGTTGGTTTTTGCCTTTTCAGAGGAGAAGCTCATGACTTGTTCAAAGATGATTCTTCCCAGATTCAGTGGTATACCATGCTTGATCTTATAGAGTAGGGAGGCTATACAAAGAGGAAACGTGTTCATGTGTGTGATAGGCAACCAATGATATGCAGCCACCCTAAGCAATATGGCATAAGAGCTTTTTAGAATGGAGGATGGGACTTTGGACTTTGTGGTCTGTGATTTTCGTTCTCCATTGGTTAAGTCAGACCAAATCAGACTCTCACTCACATTTTGGTCAGGAGAAGATGGCTTGATGCCAAGAAAGTGGTTGATTTTGGCTGGGGAAAATTCAAAGTGTTTACCTCTCACAAAGACTCGGTGGTATGAGGGGTCAGTCATGATGCCACAGTTTTCTGACAGATTACAATAGAACTCTTGAATCACTCTTCGCACATAAGACCCAGACAAGGTTACAGACTTAAGCAGATTGCTCTTTTGCAGAACTGGTACCAGATTAGTTTTCTTTTCAAAATCTTTCACATCAATATTCCTTTGGGGAAGAATGTTTTTCTTTGAAATGGCAGTCATGAAAGAACTAGCAATAGAAGAAACAAAGATTTGTTTAGGGGACTTCCCTATCTTGACGATCTTTTCTGGCTTGGTGTTCAGCTTCTTATCACTGAGATCTGTTTCTGATGAATGTTTGGTACGTGAATGTAGGACAGGGTTTTTTGAAATGTTAATGGCACTTGTATTGTCGCAATATAAAGGAATGGTATCATGATGTACTCCATAATCAGTCAGCATTGATTTCATCCATAGAAGTTGTGCACAACAACTTCCTGCTGCAATATACTCAGCTTCAGCTGTAGAGAGTGACACTGAGTTTTGTTTTTTGCTAAACCATGCAACCAAATTTCCTCCTAGGTAAAAACAGCCTCCAGATGTGCTTTTGTGGTCATCAATGTTTCCTGCCCAGTCTGCATCACTGTATGCTGTGAGATGTGTTGAAGCTCCTTTTGAGTACCAAAGACCCATGTTGTGTGTGCCTTTGATATATTTCAGTATTCGCTTTACAGCCTTCAGATGCGATTCTTTAGGCTTGGCTTGATATCTAGCACAGACTCCCACACTGTGGCATATGTCTGGTCCGCTTGCCGTGAGATACAACAAGCTGCCAATGATTCCTCGGTAGTAGGTTGCATCAATGTCCTTCCCTTCGTCATCTCTGCTAATTTTTTCATGGGTTGGACAAGGTGTTCTATCACTTTTACAGTCACTCATTTCATAGTTCTTCAGCATATTCTGAGCGTACTTTGTCTGTGAGATGAATATCCCATCACTGGTATGCTTGATTTGTAGCCCCAGAAAAAAAGTCAATTCCCCGATCATGCTCATTTCGAATTCTTTCTCCATAACTTTTACAGATTTTTCAATATGAGCGTGTCATGTTGATCCAAAAATAATATCATCAACGTAGATCTGTGCCACCAAGATATCTGTTCCATATTTGATATAGAACATTGTGTTATCCACTCCTCCTCTGGTGTAGCCTTGTTCTGCCAGATATGATGTAAGTCTGTCATACCATGCCCGTGGTGCTTGCTTCAATCCATAGAGTGCTTTTCGCAGCTTGTATACATGCGTTGGATTCTTTGTGTCTTCAAATCCCTTGGGCTGAGCTACGTAAACCTCTTCTTTTAGATACCCATTCAGAAAAGCAGTTTTCACATCCATCTGGTATAGCTTCATGTTCCATACGCATGCCATGCTTATGAGAATGCGTATTGATTCCAGTCTTGCCACCGGTGCGAAGGTCTCTTCAAAGTCTATTCCTTCTACTTGAATGTATCCCTGAGCTACTAATCTGGCTTTATTTCTAATCACCTTGCCTTCCTCATCAGTTTTGTTGCGATAGATCCACTTAGTTCCTATTATGTTCACATCATCTGGCTTTGGAACCTGTTCCCAGACTTGATTACGTTCAAACTGGCCCTGCTCTTCTTGCATTGCGTTAATCCAGGCTTCATCTTTTAATGCTTCTTTTACATTCCTGGGCTCAATCTGGGATGTATAGTATGCATTAATCATTTCAACGTAGTCTACCTTTTTTTTCCTGGTACGCATGCCTTCTTGTGGATCTCCTATGACATTCTCTATGGGATGATTCTTCTGAATGTGTGTTGGAACTTTATGCACCTCTGGTGATTCTGACTGAGTCTCTTCGTCATTCTGTTTGTCAGTTTTTGATGGTGCAGTTACTTCTTCTTCTGGTGATGCTTCAGAGTGTGTTATACCATCTTCTGAGTCCTGATGACCCTTTGTCAGTGCTCTGTCATCTATAATGACATTTATGGATTCCATGATAGATCTTGTACGTTTGTTTAGTACTCGATATGCCCTGCTGTTTGGTGAGTACCCAACAAAAATTCCTTTATCACTTTTTGAATCAAACTTCCCTTTGTGTTCTCTATCCCGAAGAATATAACACCTTGCTCCAAATATGTGAAAGTGTGCAATGTTTGGTGTCCGTCCTTTCCATAGTTCATAGGGAGTTGCACATGTACCACTTCTGATGTACACTCGATTTATTGTGTAACATGCTGTGTGCACTGCCTCAGCCCAGAGATTGTCACGCAGGTTTTTTGTATGCAGCATGGTTCGAGCCATCTCTTGTACATGTCTATTTTTCCTTTCTGCCACCCCATTCTGTTGTGGGGTCTTTGGTGCAGAAAATTCATGAAGTATTCCACAGCTGTCAAAGTAGTCGCTAAACGGTTGGCTGTCAAACTCTCCTCCATGATCACTCCTTACTCGGATAACTTTCTTGATTTTCAGCTGCTTCTCGTTCTGAATTTTGTTGCATAAGGAACTAAATGCATCTAGAGCATCATCTTTGTGTCTCAGAAAGCTTACCCATGTGAATCTGGTGTAATCATCTACGACTATGAGTACAAACCTTTTCCCTCCTATGCTCTCAGTTTTCATAGGTCCAAACAGATCAATATGTAGCAATTCCAGTGGACATTTTGTGGACTGGAATACTTTGACTGGGTGCGTGTTTCGCGTCTGTTTCCCTTTTTGGCACGGTCCACAGATCTCTCCTTCAGTTTTAGTAATTCTTGGCAATCCTCTAATAGCTCCAGAGTTTGAAAGTGAGATAAGATCTTTGTAGTTTAAATGCCCCAGCCTATAATGCCAGAGTTTTGCATCTCGTTCTGTCGCTGAATAGCACAGGATGTTTGGTATAACTTTGTAACAGTTGTCTGCTGTTCTATCCTCTTCTAAGACGGTTTGTTTGCTCTTATCTCTTACTCGGCATTTCTGTTGTGTGAAGAATACTTCCAGCCCCTGGTCACAAATCTGACTTATACTGAGAAGATTTACTTGCAGTCCTTGTACCAACCACGCATTTTTAATAGGTGGTAACCCTGACACATTTAGTGTACCACTCCCAATGATTTTGCCTTGTGCTCCACCACCAAACCGTACACTTCCTTGCTCATTTGGCTTCAGGTCTGTTAGATTCTCCTGATCTCCTGTCATGTGATGCGAGCACCCACTGTCTAGCAACCATTGATCTGGAGTGACTCTGTAGCAGGTGTTTGCTACAAGTGCATATTGTTTTGGAATCCACACTTGTTTCATCTCTCTGTTCTGAAACATACTCAGGCTTCTTTTTCCTTTGATGTTTGACCATTTGCAATGTCTTCGAATGTGCCCCCAGCCCTTGAACTTGTAACATTGATAAAATCGTGTGTTCTTCCATTGAAAACCTGACTGTGAGCCTCTGATGTGTGGTGCAGCAGTCTCTATCTTGCTCCCCTCTGTTTCCTTGACAAACTTGATTTTATCCTGTTTGGTGTTATCTCTCTTTTGAGTGTAGTAGCCAATACATGTCCTGTCATCTGGTGTCTTAGACATTACTGAATGATGATCCAATGGTTTTGCTCCTGCAATGATCATCCATTTTTGATAATATTTGAGTTGATTTAGCTCAAAAATTAAATCTGATTTTTCACCTTCCAATCTCTCAATGATGAGTTTGGATTTTTCTGTCAAGCTCCTCAATGTCTCGACTTCAGATATCAGTTGACCCTTTTCTTCAACATTCCTTTCGTTAATTTTCACCAATTGAGCCCATTTCTTCTACAGTTCTTCCAGCTCTTGTGAGGAACTCTTCTCATCCTCCAGATTGACTAGTGATGTGAATGCACAATTTGATTCACCGAAGTCACTCTGTTCTTCTGATTCTTCATCACTCCACGTAGCAGAAAAAGCCTGTCTCTTTTTCTTCAGGTTGTTTGCACAATCCATCTGGATGTGACCATATCCTCCGCACTCGAAGCATAGGGGTCCCTTCTTCTTTTGAGTATCACGATTCTCAACAGCTCTGGGTTCTCTAAATCTGGACTCCCTCACATAGGGACCTTTTGAAGTGCCTTCTTGCCTCTGGCCGCCTCGCTTTTGCACCCACTGTTTCTTGAACTGTTTGGTGAAAAGAGACAGCTGCTCTTGAAATTCTTCATCAAATGTTGGATCATGCTCAAAGTCATCTTCAGTCTCTGTCCCAGTGAAAGCCACCTGTTTTTCTGGTTTCCTTCTTTTGTTGTCTTCTGTCATATCTAACTCTATGGATTCCAATATGCCCATGAGAGCATCAAGTGTCATGGTCTTGATGTTATGTGAGCGTCTGATTACTTTGACATCCATATCATATTCCTTAGGAAGAGACCTAAGGACCTTTAGAACCAGTTTATTTTCAGCAATAGGTTCATCCAATCGAGCAGCCTGATTTGCTATGTCTCTGACTCTTCCGTGAAAATCTGTGATTTTCTCTTTATCATCCATGCGCAAGTTTTCATATTGAGTCATCAGAATTTGATATTTTGCAGTCTTGACCTCCTCATCCCCTTCATGTGTTACTTCCAGTATATCCCAAGCTTCTTTAGCACTGTCACAATTTGAGATAAGCTTATACTAGGTAGAGTCAACTGCTCCAAATATTGCGTTGAGGGCCTTGTCATTGAATTCGGCTGCAATGGTTTCAGATCTGCTGTATTCCTCGAAAGGCTTCACTTTTGAGGTGGTTAAGTCATCCGAGTATTTTCTGGGCTCTGACCATCCTGTTTCAACACTCCTCCAGACTCCACCACCAAGTAATTTCAAAAAAGCTCTCATTCGACTCTTCCAGAACCCATAGTTGTGGCCACGCAGTAGTGGTGGACGCTGCACATTAGCACCTTCTTCCATATCTCCCATGATCAGGAGCTAATATCTTAAGCTCAACCGCTCTGATACCAATTGAAATACCTAAGTTTATACCACAAGAGAATTCTCACAATGATGCGTTGCACACACAGAACAGAGTATGTACCACACAGAGAGGTATGACACACGCAGTGTTCCAACACCCACACAAGCAAGCAAAAACAGACAGTAACGTAATAGAAGTAAAACACACACACACAATATGTTTACGCAGTTCGGAGCTGAATCTCCTACGTCTGCGAGGCCCACGTCCGTGTAACTGCCCTCCACTAGATCATCATAAGTTTTTACACAGATCAACCACAGACTTTACTTTCTAGAAGTTTGACTGCAAAAACTACTTACGAATGACCTCAGGTACTAAATAGAGATAGCACCTGTCTCCTTGGCTTGTTACACCCACACCTTGGTTTCTTCCTAGGACGTGTTGATCAGCCTTGTCTCCAGGGTATCACAGTACTCACCACCTGAAACATTCTTCCTTCTTACGGGTGTGTGTCACAGATATCTGACAACTTGATTCTGCAAACTTGAGTTCGCAACTCAGGACCTCACGCTTATGATGAACAATGTTGCGCAAGTTCGTTGTAGGCTTAACTCTCTCTTTAGTTTGCTGGTTCACTCGTATTATTCTGCCTCTCTCAGTCGTCCAACTTCTTCTTCTCTGGCGTTATGTATTTATAGTGCATCTACCAACCCTAGCACATTACTGGAATGACTCCTTGCGCTTTAGAGATACTCGGAGCCACGTACACGCCTTTGACAAGGTTTAATCATTCCAATCTGCCCAAACTCCTTCTGAAGATAGACTTGTGAAGATGGTTATTAAAATCTCCTAGCGCACCCAAAGTCCTGATGCCAGATGTCTACTTTGATTTTAAATAGGATGACAAACCTAAATGCTACAACACCTACCAAAACATATTTCTCAACCTAATGTGGTTGTGTTTGCAAAAAATGATGCCAACCAAAAACCGGGGAACTAACACTATAAGGAGCGAACTAACAGTGTCTTCCACCCTGTGAACAAATTTGTCTATAGCATTCTTTGGTGTCTTCTCAAAACAAATATAATCCAAATCATGTAGCGGAGCAAATCGAATCTTGAACTTTTCAACAAAATCCGTCCAACCATCAATTAAGTCACCACGCATACGCCAATTAAACCAAGCCAATGCAGAGCCCTCTAACATTGATGCCACACGGTTCAAACGATCAACTAAAGGAACGTCATAAAACTGGAAATACTCACATACCATAGCTAACCACTGCACGGGTTTGGTTCCGTCACATCTTGGGGGTAACGTTGGTGGAGAAGGTGCACCTGTTACTTTTTGTATAATACCCATTATGTTCGCTCTGAAAATTTGTAACTCAAAAGGAAATTATACACACTCCTTCGTCATACTCAATTTCCCCATAAAAAATATTTTCCAACAATCCAACAAGTTTGTCTAATGCACTGGTCGTCAATGAAATATAGGAGTCAGCCATCATGTCAACTCCACGCACAGAGAATTAATGGTGACAAACCAAATAAGAAAAGTCACTTACCAAGCAATTTTGACAACCAAATTAGTGGGCCGAAATATTACTCAAAAGTGCGAGTGGGCCGCACCAAAAATCACAAAGGGCTCCAATTGTATATTTGTATCTCCCAATTTACTGTGCTGGCACTCCAAATTGCAGCAAAGCCTTCTCTCTCTTTTTTTTTCGTGCTTGTCGTTGTGCAAATCAAGAAAACCTGGAAGCTGCTTAATATGGATGGAAACCGAATGAATTGCTCCGTATAATCCGAAGTATCTAAAGCCTCCCAATGCTCCAGGCACACAGCAATTTGACTCTCTGTTCGCGATTCAAGGCAGCGACGAGGGGCGCGGCAGTGAAGCGAATTCGGGTCGGCGGCAATGAATCTGGCTCACAACTCACAAGCACAACCTTTTCTAAATTAAATCAAAATTGGACTGGGGTAGGGGGTGAAAAATCAAAATGGCAGACGACAATAGATCTGGCCAAGGTTGGAGTTGAATCGCCCTTTGAGTTTACAGATGATTTACTTTTTTTGGAAGATCTCTCAATGAAAGCACCAATTGATATGAATATTGTATCGGATAGGGAAGAACTTCGAGCGTTCTTCAAGCTCCAAGAATATGAGGTAGAGAAAGATAGAAAACTTAGAGCGTTTCCGGACTCCAAGAGAATAGAAGAGGAGATTAGGGTTTTGATATTTCTTTATTGATTCCTTTGTAATGATAAAAGGGATACAATATATAGAGATGGAGTAACACTCTAATGACCTAATGGGCCCGGGCCCGTACTAAACCCTAATGTATAGAATATTAATAAAAAATAATAAATAATACTAATTAATAAATAATATAACTAATATATTATCATATCACATGGTATCAGAGTCACCGCTCTTGGTGACCTAAAAAAAAGTTCTTTGCTCCCGCCGCTGCCGGTAATTCTGGCGACGGCGGCCCCACCTATTCACCTCTATTTTCTTTTCTTTCTTTATCCTCAAATCAACTTCTCCACTCAAATGAAAAAAAGAGAAAAAAACCCTTGTTGAAATCACACAAAAAAAAACTATCAAATGAGGAACTTCTCTCTTGTCATCTCCATGGTTCTTCAAAAAAAATCCAACTCCTCACAAACTCTCTCAGATCATCCTATCTTCTCAAAAAAAAGGAAAAAAAAATGATTATTGTTTCTCTTAAATTCACCATATCAAAATCTCAGACCCAATTTTTTTTCCATCACCAATTCTTAACCTACTTTTTCTCTCTAAAATCACTCATCCTAATCATCAACCTCCCTTCTCTTTTTCTTCTGTTGAACTATTAAAAATCCAAAGTAAATCAGCACAAAAGCAAAGCCAAGAGGGGAAGTAGTGAAAGAAGAAATAAGACCTCTACAACTCACCCCTCCAAGAAGGAAATAAGGCATTGCCCGGATCCAAGAAAAACACAAAAAAATGTCAAGGATCTTCAGTCGAACAGGCACCTACAGTAGCTTTCTTTATTCTTCTTCAACGTCAGCAGCTACAAGCGCACGTCAACCTTCTCTCTTCTTCATCGACGTCAGCAGCTACTAGCGCACGTCAATTTCTCTCTTCTCTCTTCTCCAACGACGTCAGCAGCCACCGGCGCGCGTGAGACTTCTCTTTTCTCCAACGACGTTAGCAGCCACCAGCGCGTGGCACACTTCTCTCTTCTCCAACGACGTGAGCAGCCACTGGCGCATGTCAGACTTCTCTATTCTCAAAGTTTCCAGTTTCCAGCTAGTGTCCAAGCTTCCTCTTGCTTCAGCCAGAGTTCAGCTTGAGGGGGGATGTTAGACAATAATACTAATAACACTTCTTGTAGTATTGGTTATGGTAGTGTTTCATTATTAGTCAGTTTCCTAATTCTATTTGTGATAGATGTTGTATGTTAGTTAGTTTCCATTCTCTATTCCTAGTTGTGTTAGGAGTCTCTCTTATATATATACTCTATCATGTACTCCATAATTCAATGAGCAATATTAATTAATATCCCAATATTTCAACAGTCTATGGTGTTTTCTCAATCTCATCAAATTTTAAAAACTAGGAAATTGTTCCGATGCATAAAAATAGGAATTAATCCCCCAAATTGTGTACTTTAAAGGGCATACACGCAATTCGTTGGTCTTGTGATATTAATACTCATTAATCAAGTAACGAGGCAAAACCTTATGTAGGATACTCCCGTACAATATTATACTCCGTACCATATTACGAAGTGTAATACTCCCTCCGTCCCATGAAACATGGGGGTTTTCCTTTTTAGGAGGGATTTAAGGGGAGTGTATTTTGGTATTGAATTTCCAAAAATGTCTTTTGATGTGATAGGTAAAAGTATGATTTGATGGATAGATTATTAGTAAAAAGGTATGATGTACGTGATAATTAGGGTATGAAAAAGTAAGGGGTAAAAGTGACTTTTTAATAAAAATGAGAAGTGTTTTGTGAGACGGATAAAAAAAGAAAGGAGAAAGGTTTTATGGGACGGAGGGAGTATTAATTTATTAAATTATGGTACTGCATGTGCTGTCTAATAAAATTTATACAAATTCTTTTTTCTCTATTATCTAATCAAATGAACATGCGATTTTCAGGCTAGTTTTTTGAGATGTTGCACTCTTAATGCTACTCTCTCGTCCCAAATTGAGACTCCGGGTTTGACTTAACACCATGTTTAGAAAGAGTGAAAATGTATGGTTGAGAATATATATTTTTTGGAAAAAGATTTGTAATATCCAACTTTTTGGGATTTATGATTTAGCTTTAGATATGCACTGTAATGACCAATTAATTAATGCACTGTGATTTGAGTGACTTTAAATGTGATGAGAAAGCATGCATTAGAATGCATTGTATTCAAAACAAGTGTAATATACAGGCTTGAGAAATAGTTTGCCTATGCAGAATTCGAACTCACATCCGTAACATATATATATCGCTCTACCATTTGAGCTAATAGGCAACGATTAGTTATTTTTTTCATTGAGACTCTCATCTTGTACTTGGATCTCTTAAGAGCACATTTAAATGTATCACATTACATTTAAAATGCATCAACATTTGCTCAAAATTCATTATCTAGGATCTAGAGGATCTAGAGCTGCATCATTTTTGCGTCAGAGATGCATTCATTTTTATTGTGAGAATGCATGGTGACAAAATGCATTATACTTTACCTTGATTCTGTGCATTCTCTTCTCATGTTAATGTATACATAGATTCTGATAGTCCACAATAACTAGAAAAAACAAATAAAATGTAAAGAAAAAGAAAATAAATGAGTAATGTACACCCCAATGAACATTGAATTGTCTAATAACATTGTCAAGCCATACATTTTCTAACAGTATAATAAAAAAACAAACAAAAAGTTAAAAATGCATCATGCAAGTCCACAAGCAAAAAACACAATCAAAATTAGGCAAAAAATGAATTAGATGCACACATATATTTATATATAAAAAATTAGAAAAATGAACCATTAGATAAACACTAGAATTCCCAAGATAAAATTAAACGAAATTAAACAAAAAATTCTCTCTCTCTCTCTCTCTCTCTCTTATAATAATTAATAAATTAATAAGAGTCATTTCTTATTTATAACTAGTATTTTAACCCGTGCCATGCACAGGTGGAATTGAATGAATTTTTAATTTTTTTTCTTTGCTACAACATTTTGAAAAAATCGTATGTACCAAATAAAACATCAACATTAAAAGTTAGAATTGAATAATGATAAAGTATACTTCCTCCACCTAAAAAAACTTTTCTCATTTTGACTTCTAAATGATTTATTTTGATCTTTCAATTCAAAAATGTTCTTCGACGTGATGGGTAAAAGTGAGATGTGATGGATGGATTAATAGTGAAAAAGTATGATATGATCAACAGGTTAAGAATTGGTAAGGGTAAAAGAGAGTTTTTAATAGTAATGAAAAAGGTTTTTTGGGACAAAAGAAAAAAGAAAGGAGAAAAGTTTTGTGAGACACATGAAATATAATATTCGCTAATGAAAATTATACTATATATATTTGAAAATTAACATGTTAAACTCTTATTTAAATTAGAACATTTTGAAAAATTAAGGTATATAACATTTTTGTGTGATGTTATAAAAGACTACCAAAAACATCTAAAACTAATACTTCCCACCCGATATTTACTCTCACTCACTAAATCATAATATTGGTGGAATTATTAAGAGTATCAACCACTTCGTTGCAATCTATTTCCACAAAGATATGCCTCCAATTTTTTTCCTTGATAAAGGTTCAAACCTCATTTACATAAATTACCTCCACTTCGCTAGGTCTGAAACATCCTCTACCATTAAAGACGACCCTTGATAATTTCAAGCAATAAAATGAACCCTGACACTCTATCAGCCAACCTCGTTAAAGCATCCACATCAATCTTGACGTAGCCATTATACAACCATCACCGATGGGCAAAAAAAAATGATTCTCCCCATATTAGTTTAGATTATCTAATAAAATTGATTCATCTCCTCGCATTAATATTATTCTCCTTCCTCATATTGATTAAAAAATATTATTCTTCTTTCCTTAGTTTAATTAAAAAATATATTTGTGATTCTATTATTATTCTCCTTGCATTAGTTATGATTCAATGAATATGATTCTTTTATCCTAGCCTGCGTCACTACTTTAATTTTGAATAGCAAAACAAATATTATTCATCTCTCACGTATTATCATGAATTTCCTCTCTCGCATTGATTAAAAAATATCGAAATGATTCTTCTCTCTCCGCATAAGTAAAAAAAAAATTTTAGATTAGCAATCCTATAATTCAAAAAATAAAAATAAAAAATAAATTAAAGTCCAATGATTATATTCATTAGAATTAATTTAAAAAAATTAATAGCAAAAAACCATTAGTGATTCTATTATTTTGAGCAGCAATTTTCAAAAATATTTTATAGTTTTTTATGTTCTTTCTATTTTTAGAGTACAAAATTACTCCTTTTTTAATTAATTTGATTTAAATATTTGATCATTTTGAAAATAGGCTAGTCGTTTGTAGTAGTTTAATGCAGAGATCAATTTTTATAAAAAAAAAACTTTATCTTATATCAATATTTAAAAAAATAAAATCAAAACTAAATTCATTTAAGTGTGTCATAAAAATATGATTTTTTTAGAGATTATGAAAGTATCTATTTTAAAAGAAGGAAATCTCATTTATTCATTGATAGTTTAATTATAAATGTTGTGAAAAAAATATAAACTTTTAAAAAATGTATGCTAATGAGAGTGATGATCTATTTTTCGAAATTAAATTGGCTTATTAATATTGAAATCATAAATAATTTTAGGGTAAATATAGGATGTCTTGGTAACACATTTTTTATATCAATTGTTAACTATAATTTAATTAAAAATATCACATCATAATTCCTAAGAGATGACTAAGAATATTATATTTTTCAATTTAAATCATAAATTTTCTAAGGACTATAAAGCATAAATTTTATATAATAAAGTAAAATATTAAAATCAATATAATCGAACTATATATGCACAATATTTTTTCTATTGTAATATAATTATAGTTTAGTCATCTCTTATTCTATCTATCTTTTGATGTAAATTTTAAAATATATTATGTGTTTTAAATTTTATTTACATCAATATTTCAATGAATCAAATTAAAACTAACTTTGTTTTAACATATCATAAACAAAAACTTGTTTAAAATTGATTTAGAGGTTAAAAACCATCTTATCTATTGGTTGAAAATTTTATTATAAAAGAAAACTCTAAAAATTTTTGAATTGGGAAAGAATATTATCATTAAAACGAATGTTTCATTTGCATACTTAAATTTATTCAAAGGTTTCATACCAAAATATTGATTTCACTCTTTTATATTTTTCAATTAAGTGGCATATTAGGCTATGAGCTTTCAAAATGAATATAAAAGTTATTTATTGGTGAAGAAAGCAATTTATAATATTAGGTGTCGATATTTAAATAAATTTAATCAAAAAACTAATTTCAAGTAAAAGTATAATAAATAGTTATAAAATTTATTTATAGGTGAAGAGAGTATTTTATATTTTATTCTAAAGTATTTTTTAAATAAAGAGAAAAAATATACTCGTAGAATTTAGAAAGAATATTATTAGAAAAATGAATTTTTTTCCCATATTTATATTAAATCATATATTTCTTACCAAACTTTTAATTTTATATTTTCCATATTGAAAATTATGTGACATATTAGGTGTTAGAAATGGATATATAAAAATAATTTTCTTATCTTTTTATTCAGTTCATAAATTGGTTACATAAAAAAGACATATAAGTAATGACACATGTCAGCTCTTAGCATTGTCACATGTCATCTCTTTAGAACTTCGGGTCTCCTTTATACTCCCTCCGTCCCAAAAAGAATGTTACATTTCATTTTTTTGCGTATCACAAAAAGCACTGCTACTCACATCTAAAAATTCTAAAATTTACCATATTTACTCTTTATTATAAGATGAAATTGTTTTGAAAGTTTTTTTAGCATTTGAGACGATATAAAAGTGTTTTAAGGGATGCGCAAAAAATGAAGCGTAACAATCTTTTTGGGACGGAGGGAGTATATATAAAGGATTTGAATTGAACTGGTGAGGATAATCTTTGAACTATATATACCCACCCAATTGAGCATTTTAAAACTAAAAAGGTGCTATGGTGTTTCAAAAGAGAGAGAGAGAGAGAGAGATTGATTACCCTGAGCCGACTTAATTGAAACAGTTTGGGAGGGAAACCCCATTGTTACGTTCTTCCATCTTCTTTAGCTACTGCTCGGAGCATATGCCACCCGCCGCCGCCGCCGCCGCCGCTGCAACATAGGCCAGGCCAATAAAGTGATTTATTTTCCGCCATAGAGATCTATCTATGAAGAGCACACAGATCCGATTGATTTTAAAGAGGAATAGGGCCGCTCTAATGAAGACGAAGAAGAAGAAAAAGAAGAACAAGGGTTTGGAAAAGAAAATTAAACAGGCCCACATTGGCTAAACACAAACAACCAAACCCGAATAAACCAATGGAGAAAGCATTTTTGCACAGACTTGTCCGATAAGCACGAGTCATGTTAATGTTACTTAAAAATTAAAGCTTCTGCCAGAGATCTCGGGTAATAGTTAATAAGTTAATAAGAATAATTTGTTATATGTAATCCGAGATCTCTAATAGAAGCTTTACATCTATAGTCACATTTTTTTTCTTGTTTTTGATTTTTTATTAGGCTCTTTTGGTACATGAAATTCAAACTATGAAATTGGAATAGAGAACAAAAAGTCCAACTCTGTTGTTTGGTGGCACAAAAATATATGAATTTGGAATTGATAGTGCCAAAAATGAATTGGATTTGGAGGATTCAATTCCATCCAAATCAATTCCATTGAATTTTAAGTTACAATATAACTAAAGCTTTACTTCTATAGTCACATTTTTTTTCTTATTTGTGATTTTTTAATATGCTCTGTTTGGTACATTGAATTCAAAGTATGAAATTAGAATTGAGAACAACAATTTCAACTCTTTTGTTTGTTAGCACAAAAATATATGAATTTGGAATTGGTAGTGCCAAAATTGAATTGGATTTGGAGGATTCAATTCCATCCAAATCAATTCCATTGAATTTTAAGTTACAATATAACTGAAGCTTTACTTCTATAGTCACAATTTTTTTTCTTGTTTGTGATTTTTTAATATGCTCTGTTTGGTACATGGAATTCAAAGTACGAAATTAGAATTGAAGACAACAATTTCAACTCTTTTGTTTGGTAGCACAAAAATATATGAATTTGGAATTGGTAGTGCCAAAATTGAATTAGATTTGGAGGATTCAATTTCATCCAAATCAATTCCATAAAATTTTAAGTTTCAATTCAATTCTAATTCCATCAATTCCATTTACCCAACGGATCTTTAGAGTATAATCTTAAAATAGTACTCCCTCCGTCCAGGAATAAACTTCACACTCTACCTTTTTTCCCGTCCGAAAAAAATCTTCCACCTCTACATTTTTACACCCACTCTTCCAAAAATATTCCTCTCATTAAATCTCATTCACTATTCCTAACTACACCTCTCCCAGTCTCCCCCCCATTTATTTTATCGCCAATCTCAACCATCCTCATTCACTCCTCTCCCTATCTTATCTGATATGAACTCTTCAGTTCCTTCCCAAACCCTACATCACTTCTTCGTCTCCTAGATCTGCAATCGATTCATACGATTTACGCTTCGAATCCTTTATTTCGGAGATGCGGTTTGAAGATGGTGGAGTTGATGACGGTGATGTCATCTCTGACAAGGAGGAGGACAAGGTCATCGTTATCGACAACGGCGATGATAAGGCCGATGTTGCCCCGGTCAGAGAGAGGAAGGACGTTGTCGTTCTTGAATATCAGAAAGACAATATTTTTCTTCTTGGGAGGGAGGAGCCTCACTTCGTTGTTCTGGACAGTGATATTGATGATGCTGATGGGTGTGAAAAAAGTGAGATTGAGCCTACTCAGGCAATCTACTCACGCATGCACCACCACATCGATATGCTGAATATCTTGCTTCCAAGCCCTGATCCAAACTTTTGGGCTTCAAAGTACAAGTGGGGAAGTTGCTTTCACCTCCTTTGCCAAAAATTACTCACAGTATTTTAAATTTATTCTGCAAATATTCGTAATTTGTGTCTTAGCTTCATACCTTGGTAGTCTTATTTTTGGGTATTCTTCTTATACACTATTGTCTATAAGAATTATAAGGCCACTTTCTTTTATGATTGTTTGAGAATTAATATTCCTACAATGATCAGCATGTTTATACTTAAAGTGTCTCTAAGTAGTGAATGCCTTACTCCTTTGTAGTCTTATTTATAGGTATGCTTCTTATACACTGTTGCCTATAAGAATTATGTGGCCACTTTCTGCGATGATTGTCTGAGAATTTATAGTCCTACTGTGATGAGCATGTTTATACTTAAGGTTTTTCTGAGTAGTGATGTTCTTACACCTTTGAGGGTTTGAATTTCTAGGTATGCTTCTTATACACTATTGCCTATAAGAATTATGTGGCCACTTTCTGTGATGATTTTCTGAGAATTTATAGTCTTGTTGTGATGAGCATGTTTATACTTAAGCTGTCTCTGAGTAGTGAAGGCCTTACTCCTTTGTGGTCTTATTTATGGGTATGCTTCTTATTTCTAGCCAGTTTTTGTGATGAATGTCTGAGGAAACACACTCTTACAATGATGAGAATGATAATACTAATGTTGTCTCTTAGTAGTGAAGGTTTAATATTTTTGTGGTTTAATGCATGTTTTTCCTTATTATACATTGTTGCCTTTTGGAAGAGTGTCGGCAGATACTCCTAATGCTGTTGAAATGTTTATGTATGCATACGTGCTTGTTTAAAAACTCAGCAATGATGAAATGGGAATAAAATTTTGCATGTCATATGTTGATTGTCATTTTACATGGTTACATATAGAGTTATTAGGGTGTTGTTGCCTTGATGTGATTACAAAACTCCCAAACCCAAAAACTAACTGTGGCTACCACTTACAAAAAGCAAAACCCAAAAAAACCCCATATGCCTACCACTTACATAAATGAATACCCAAACATACCTAATGTGGTAAGCACTTACAAAACCCAGTGTGGTAACCACAATCCGAAAAACAATTCTTTGAAGTGTGGGCTCAGCTCAAGTATGAAGGTGAGTACTCATATGCATCTCAAAGTAGTCTTGTTGTCTTCTCAACTAAGGCTAGATCTATGTTTAAGCATTTGGGCAGATTTCCTTGTCTGGCAAGTCTGTCTTTCCCCATGTGTGGAAATTTGTAGTTGTTGTTTCCTTCATGTTCCATTGCTTTAGTCATAATGTGCTGGTAAGACAACAAAACCTTGTTTAGGCATTCTAGACTCAGGGCATTATATGCTCCCTCAACAGCCTCTAACAACTCTACCACAGTAGTTGGAGGACAGTCATCCTTTAAGGACTGAATGGCTCTAAAAAACCCAAGATCTAGAACATGTAAGTCTAAAGAGTTGGGGGGTTGATTGTTTAGAGTTATGTGAAACCCGTTTCTGTTTCCAACTGCCATAAAGTCAGAGTCCACTCCTTGAATATGTGACCTTGCATTATCTTTCTGAATGTGTATGTCTTTTGACATTTGTCTTGGCCATTTCTCTTGGATTGCTAGAATAACTATGTTGATCAGCCTGTCTTTTGTGACTTCTTTGGTAACACAAGTAATTGGTTTAACCTCCAACACTCCTTTTGGCCTATTCTTGCTCTTCCTTTTGGCTTTCTATTTTTTTTGAAACTAAAACTGCCAATTCTTCCATCCCACAACACTTTTCAATTTCCCCCAAACAGTGGTCTCCCACCCACACAAAGAAGCATTAATTTAGCTATGAACCTTTTTAATTTACAAGCCCTATATGGGTCTACTTCATCCGGTAGAAGGTAAAATAATTGAGATGTTTTGGACATAAAGAATCATTTCTCATCAATATGTAAAACATTCTCAAAAGTCTTAAACCTATGGTGCATTGACATGGTATATGGGTCAACCAGATCTAAATAGATGCTCATCCTTGAAATTTTATTAGCATATAATAGGTAAGGTTTAATAGCATTAAAATGGCTCCTAAGCATACCTTTTTTATCCACTCATGCACAATTGACTTAGGCTTATGAATGGCAGCTACTAATGATCTTATAGTAGTCCTCTTCCTCAGGGGAGTGTCTTTGTTATAGCCTTTACATCCATCACAGCCCTTTTCTGCCACTATTTCTTGGCATTCTATTTCTGAGATCGATGGTAATCATGTCATGCTCTAATTGTTTCTTTGCAATGGTCCATTTGCTACTAACTGTTCTTCTAGACACACTAAATTGTGCAGCAAGCTAAGCTTGTTGATCTGTCCATACTGCGCTGAGTAAGAACCATATGGGTTCTGCTTTGAATGTGAAAGTACTGATTCACTTATAACCGGCCTTGTTGCATTGTCTAATTTTTTGTGTTAATTTGAAGGTTACTCATGTATGTATGCAGGCCCCCGGATATAGAGATGAAAAAAGAAAGAGGAATAAAGCTGAATGTGAAAGGATTGTCCAAAATATGAGGAAGAGAAAGATGTACAAGATAGGGGAATGAGGTTAAGGCCAAAATATGGAAGTCTAGGGGGTTAAATAGCTTGTAGAATTGGGGAGCATTGTTCTGTATTTGAAGGATTTATAAAACATTTGGGCAGCATTCTCTAAAAATTTGGAGGGAATGCCTAAGTTTTGTTATGTAATCATTGATTTGATGTATGATCCCATACTTAAGTAATGAGTAAAATAGTGTAGTTGTTGTACTTTCCTTGCAAGTGGTTCGGCCTCCCTCTTTCTCTTCTTTTTTTCATTAAGGTTAATTTAGGTAATTCATGCCTTAGTCAAGCACCCACTGAAAATGAGGAAAAGGCAAATGTATTTTCCCAAATTAGTCCACAAGACTTACTAATTATCAAGATGCATGGTACTAGCTCATTAATTGAAAATAATGTCCCATTTAGTCTCTTGACTAACGGCCATCAAAACAACATTAAAACTTATGCAATTTTCTCAAAATGATCCTTTGTAATCGAATATTATCTCAAATTGATCCATGCTTGAAGTAAAAAATCTTTAAATATGAAAATCCGAAGTAGTGGCCTTTTTTATTTGATTTACGATGTTTGAGCGATGTCGGAAGACCATTTTTATAAGTTCTTTTTCCAAAATAATCTAATTTGGAAAAAAATTTAATTAGAGATGATCATTTTGAAAGATTATTATAAGCTTTATTATCGTTTTGACGTTGTTTTGATGAACGTTAGTCGGAGGAGGGACTGAACTGGGAATTATTTTCAATTAACGAATACCATCTCAATAATTAGTTCATCTCGATGACTAAACTGCAAAATCACATAGTTATCTCCAAGAATTCTAATAATGACCGAAACCAAATGTCTAACATGATAAACTAGCACCAAACTCATCTTTTACGCTAAAGACTTTTTTTTCTAATAGAAGAAATGGTCAATCTTTGAGAAAATAACATCTTTAGCATCTTGTTTTCCCTTTTTAGATCCACAAAAGTCTTCTTCATAATCATCATCATTGTCCCCTTCTTCTAATGTGCCCAAAGATAAGAAAGATTTACTCAAACTCAAAGTCATCCACTGTGACCAAATTATATTTTTGTGCTCTCTAGTTTATGTTAGTTCCTATGTTCCCTTTATCACTTTATTGTTGAGTTGTTACCTCCTATTGGCATTATTTTTTGACAGCACAGATTGTGTAGTCATCGATTTTTACATTACTCCATTGAAGAAAGTGAAGGCAGTAGCAATTAATTGATTTTCTGGTCATATATTAATCGATTATTGTTTAGAAAACATGATTTTTGAGCTATAAAATCCTATTTTTTATACCAATTAGTTATGAACAATATTAAATGATTTACCACAATAAAAATGATGTTTTTAACAAATATAAATGTTATGTGATGCATGACGGTAAGTTCGGGTGTTAACACTCAAAGCTAGGCCGCTAATTGTTGTTGAATATTATGTTGATTGATGATTATGGTAATAATTATTGGTTGATGAATGTGATGATTAAATCTTGATAATTGTTCTGATTAAAAATGGAAATTATGAATGATTAAATCATAATGAATATATTTATGATTGTGAAAATAATATGTGTTATTAAGGGTATCTAGAAGACCTCTAAGATATACTCATATTAATGTTGATTTGAAAGGTATCTAGAAGAACTCTAAGATATACCTATATAAGTTAGGCCTTGCGGGTATGATGCCCGGTGGCTAGGGTTAAAACGTACGTACGGGATCCAAGAACCAAACTTGAGTACCTACTCGTTTGGGGGTACCACCCACCCAACAGTGAACACTACGTTGTCGGTTTTTGGTTGGCCTTAAGTGAAGGTAAGTTTAAGATTTCCAAAACCCTTTTATCTTAAACTAGGCCTAGCTTAAGGATTATTAGGAGTACTCTGTATACTGGAATATAGTTTAATTATTTAAACTAGAATTCATTTAAGGGTTGACAAATATTAAAGTGATTGGCCTTAGACAAAGAATAGTTTAAAGATATTGTTGAATGACAAATAATGAATTTACATGTTGAATGATTGAATAATGAATGTTGAAAATTGAATATTGATTATTGAATATCTGAACTGAACATTATGTGCATGATATCAAATGGTTGATTATGAATTGAGATTCAATTTATGTGGATGTTCGACGCATTAGATATGCTTACTCAGCTTTACCGCTGAGCGTGTAGTGTGTTTTATTTGCTACACGCAGGTCAATAGAATGATGTGACGTGATCCTGGAGGCAGACGGAGGCGAGATAGTCGGAATGGATGTGATGGTTTTGAATTAAAGAATATAAATAAATTATGTTTGTGGTTATGATTTGTTAAGCTTCCGCAATATTGAAAATTCTGTACTGTTTATGATATGAAAAATATTAGTATGATAAATGAAAGTGTTTGAAAAGTTTTAAATTTTACGATTACCAAGTTAATACTTTAGTCCGAAAGGGGCTGCAGACCTGGACGGATTAGGGTGTTACAATTTGGTATCAGAGCAAATGGTTTTAAAACCGATCTTCGGATCAAAATTTGAATTAAAAAAAAATTGAGTCAATCACATCCACGACTCTCGCGCCCCTCTGCTCCAGGAAAGGTATGAGAATTTACTTAGTAAATATTGACTATATTGAATTCTCATCAGATAACATTTGTTAGTACTGAAATCGTATTGAGCATAGACTCAAGTAAATTTTTCTTACTCGGTGAAGAGACAAAAAAATAATAATGACTCCCTGATACGTTATCAACGTACTTATCGCATCACGAATGACGAAACTGATCTGTCTCGCAAAGTCGCATAAAAGTGAGACGACTATGAAGAAACGTCCAATAACATCCGCAAAGCTGCTCATGTGGACTGAAGACGATGGGATTGCTGATTTAAACAAGAACGTTTAGTATCAATAAAACTCTGTTATCTAAAGTATCCCATTCTGATGTCATTAAGATGCAAATATGCATTTATATCTTAGGAATCGAAATCGTTCGTTAAGCGACAACTCCTTGCAAAATGTCGTTGAAATACCATACAAGGAATTTGACGATTATCCTTAGTATACATTGGCTGATCGAATGATGCAGGCATTTAAAACTCTTGATGAAGAATTCTTCAACTGAAGATCGATGATGGAAACCTTATATAGGTGAAAGCAAAGCTGATTTCTAAACCGACCGAGTTCACCTCGAATTTTTGGTGCGCAAACCTCTCAACCAAAAGGAGTGTAAAGTCTTTTCGTGTGATACGCAAAGGAAAGATCTGAACTGAAGGACCAATATTCGTAACTCTGTATTGAACGTGTTTCCATCAATGACTTCCTAACAAAGAATCATCTAACCAAATGTTTCCTCCTTGGAAAAATACCTGTTTTGTTCATACGCAAATCAATGAGACTCTATATCAACTACTGTCAGTTGAACAATTCGTTATCCTTTACCTCGTATCATGACTTATTTGATCAGCTTAGAGAATCTATTGTATTCTCTAAGATTGACTTACGGTCAGGATACTCACAAATCCTTGTTAAGAAACTTGAACAAACTGACAATCGAGAATTGTTATCCTTTACTATGAACTAACGACTTATTCAGTAAAATTCAAATAACCTGCTTGTTAGAAGCCATAGAGCGCTCAACCTTGATGAATGAACTGATGTCTTGTTAAGAAGCGATTAATGACCTAATTACTTATCATCAAAAACGTCGATGTAGTCTGATCGAATAAATGAAGTAAAGTGATGCTGACAAGACAAATCAATAAGATATTGACTCGTTTGTATATCCTATTGACGTGAAGGATTGGGGCGTGGTAACAATACAAAACAAGACGTGAAACAATGACACCAATAGTGAAAGACTGAAGAGAGAAGAAATGCAACTCGCACTCGCCATACAACGTAGAATAATATTCATAAATAATATCATTCCGACACCAATACAACTGGGATTACATGAAGTAATATTACAAATGTAATTCTAAATCTAACCTTCCGGGATTCACGAACTCGTCGTAATTAGCACCAGGACCTGGAAAAGCTTTAGCAAACTCTAGTTTGTCTAAAAGCTCATCAACAAAGAAAGAAGAGATGAACAGTTTCCTCTGATTTAAAGCCATGAAGTTCTGCCTCACCGCATCATCTAGAAACTTGATTAGGTTATTGAAATAACCGTCAATGTTCAAAAGACCAATGGGTTTACTGTGTAACCCTTCGGATGCCCATGAGATCAAAGTGAATAAACCTTCCATGGTGTCAATCCCTCCAGGAAGTACGATGAAGGCTTCCACAATATGATTCATCTCGAAATACTTATAGTAATTGCTAGAAACGGTGTACTCTACACCATACGTAGGACCGTATACCTGTCGTGCTGCTATATACTCTGGTATGAAACCTCTGACTCTACCACCATTATTATAGACTGTTGACGCTACAGCTCCTTGAAGGCCAACATTGCCTCCTCTGTAGGTAAGCCTAATTTTGCGCCTTACCAATTCTCGTCCTAAATCTATTGTTGTAGCCATGAACCTTGGATTGCTACCAAGAGCATGACTACCAAGTAATCCAACAAATCTTATGGTGTGAGAAAAAGCTCGAGAAGTTTCTTCCATAATGTGAGAATGCGAGATACTCTTTCTATAATCGTGATATATATAGTCTCTGAAATCTGACCCTTGATGGAAACAGAATTATTATCACCAGCCGAATTACATAAAGTAAAATGGATTTGACCTACTTAGAATCAAGAACGTACTCGCCAATACATACTGTAGCCTGCTGACGATATGACATATTGAGACTCTTGAATAGTTAGATTCGCTATCCTGAAATACGTTCAAATCCGAGATAAAAAGTCAAAATGGCCATTTCCTAAGACAACGACCTCTTGAGAATTTTTAAAGAGTGAAACAATGAAGGATGAAAACCTACGATTAGTGAAAATGATTCCAAACGCTATCTTTGTATCTTGTGATTCTTATCCTTGAGATACTCAAAATTTTCTGTGTTAATTACAGACACTTAATCCGCTTCATCAATCTTGAAAAGATTGAATTCCATTGTTTGTATCAAATCATTGAAAATTTGTCTCAACTTTTAGTTCTTAAGACATGCTTTATGATACCAATCTTAGAAAATTATACCATGTGGAATACGTGACTCGATCACAATAGTAAAACAACCCTGACTTAAACATTATGTTAAACCTCTCTTTGTGGACTACAACAATCAATACGATTATGCTATCTCTGAAGATTATTATTGTTGATATTGTTAGGATCCTAGCAAGGAAATGTATATGCGACAACCAGAGAAGAAATGACGTCACAAGAACAGGCTGGATCATTCAAGTGAAGATCCCGAACCCATATGCGATGTTGGTGTTAGAACTTGTAAAGATCCCTCACTCTATGAATTCATGAATTGAATTACGTACTGAAGATCTTCTCTTCTTCCCTTGAAACAAGATCAACCATAGTGCTACAATCGAATCTGTTGCTATCATATCTAGATATGTTTTAAAATTAATAGAAGAAGTTTGAATACGACAAGTTGTACATGAGACGCTACTCGAACGTCATCACCTATGAATACGAAGACGCATTAAACGATAAATGAGAGCTACCGTGAAGTGAATGAAGAAATGTTTCGATGTAAATGGATGATAACGAGCTACTCTACAACCGATTGACAAGTACTTGCTCATAAATGATGACAAATTCCCTATCCTGAATCAAGGAAAGGCATTTGATGTTACTTAAGAGCCATTGCTAAACTATGTAAACAATGTGAAGATGTCTTGATTGACTTGAAAGATTATGCTACGATGTATGGATTGAAAACGAACTCTAAATTCCCAACTATACCTATCGTGAATGTGATGACTTGAAACTTTAAATGCTACCAAAAGACTTTCAATCAAAGGAGGAATACCAATAATTGACGTTGTGCAATTGGGAATTGTGTTATGTCTAGTATGTCAAGTTTACAACCCTATATACGGGAACTTTAGTTGTTGATACTGAAAGATCACTGAATGCCTTACTCAATCAAAGATTGATAACCTCTTAAAGAAAGAAAGAGTTTGATAACATTGGAAGTACGTATCCGTGTGGATAATGACGTAATTATGGTGTAACCAATTGAGCATGACATGGTCATGATTAAGTGAGATCACTACAAAATCTTGAACGTTTGGCCTTAGAAGAATTTCGAGGACGAAATTCCTTTTAAGGGGGGGAGAAATGTAACGCCCAAAAACATACCCTAGAATTATTAATAGATAATTATTAAAATTAATCAAATTTGTTTTGATTAAAATAAATTATTGTTGGGCTTTGGGCCGAAATAAAATGTGTTTTGATATCTAATATCACAAGCAGGATAAATCTCATAGAGATAAACTCAATATGTTGATTATTTGTGTGGTCTTGATTGAGAACCTGAGTACAGACCCAAATCAAGAATAAATGAAGAAATTATTTATAATGTGAACTTTGAAATGATTTATTGAAATAAATCATTAGAACAAATGATATGAATTAAATGTGCGAAACCTTTTTGAATAAAGATCAACTAAATCAATTTTACTCTGTCAAAGTCAAACACCAAAAAATATGATGTCAGAAAAAGTTTAACGAATAAATGTAAAAATTATATCGTTGGATAGAGTTCAATTTCACGATCGCAATGGTGCAAACGGATTTCAATTCGGAGAAAGTTGGACCAAAAAGTGTACCCCGACTGGAACCAAAATTGGTCCCAATCAGAGTACTGCTCTGTCGGCGCCTCCTAGCGCACTAGTAGATCCTAAATCGAAGGAATCATCATCCTGGGTCTTCTTCTTCCTCACCACTTTATATAAGAAAACCCAACTCATTCAATTCTTCACCATTTCTCTCAAAACTTCTTCCTATTCTGTTGCTCTAAGTGAGTAGAACGCAGTGGTTCCATCAATTTGGTGTGAAGTCGCCGGAGCTAAGATTTATCGTCGCTGGAAGTTTCGCCGGAAAATTTCTAAAACCTTTGTTAAGCTTCGAGGTAAGTTCGTTGATATATCTAATGACTAGAATGTTCGTATAGATCGTTTCTACGTTCATAAATGGTCATTTGGTTGAGTTTTGTGTTTGACATGTTTGAAGAACCAAGAATCATAAACCTTGAAATTGTTGTTAAAACTACAAATTAATGGTACCAAAATGATCCATGAACCTTGGAAAACCTTTCTACATACTTTAATTGAAGTTTGGTTACTAAAAATGACATTTTCGAAAGTTGGCCTGAGGAAGAAGACGACTAATTATCGATTATTACATTAAAAATGAATTATATGTTCATTCTGGTCAGGAAAACGAAACCAGAACCCAAAAATCGATTATTTTTACCTAAAACTCGATTAATAAAAATGAAAAATCGATTTTTACATTACTCCATTGAAGAAAGTAAAGGCAGTAGCAATTAATCGATTTTCTGGTCATATATTAATCGATTATTGTTTAGAAAACATGATTTTTGAGCTATAAAATCCTATTTTTGATACCAATTAATTATGAACAATATAAAAATGATTTACCACAATAAAAATGATGTTTTTAACAAATATAAATGTTATGTGATGCATGACGGTAAGTTCGGGTGTTAACACTCAAAGCTAGGCCGCTAATTGTTGTTGAATTTTATGTTGATTGATGATTATGGTAATAATTATTGGTTGATGAATGTGATGATTAAATCTTGATAATTGTTCTGATTAAAAATGGAAATTATGAATGATTAAATCATAATGAATATATTGATGATTGTGAAAATAACATGTATTATTAAGGGTATCTAGAAGACCTCTAAGATATACTCATATTAATGTTGATTTGAAAGGTATCTAGAAGAACTCTAAGATATACCTATATAAGTTAGGCCTTGCGGGTATGATGCCCGGTGGCTAGGGTTAAAACGTACGTACGGGATTCAAGAACCAAAATTGAATACCTACTCGTTTGGGGGTACCACCCACCCAACAGTGAACACTACGCTGTCGGTTTTTGGTTGGCCTTAAGTAAAGGTAAGTTTAAGATTTCCAAAACCCTTTTTTCTTAAACTAGGCCTAGCTTAAGGATTATTAGGAGTACTCTGTATACTAGAATCTAGTTTAATTATTTAAACTAGAATTCATTTAAGGGTTGACGAATATTGAAGTGATTGGCCTTAGACTAAGAATAGTTTAAGGATATTGTTGAATGACAAATAATGAATTTACATGTTGAATGATTGAATAATGAATGTTGAAAATTAAATATTGATTATTGAATATCTAAACTGAACATTATGTGCATGATATCAAATGGTTGATTATGAATTGAGATTCAATTTATGTGGATGTTCGACGCATTAGATATGCTTACTCAGCTTTACCGCTGAGCGTGTAGTGTGTTTTATTTGCTACACGCAAGTCAATAGAATGATGTGATGTGATCCTGGAGGCAGACGGAGGCGAGATAGTCGGAATGGATGTGATGGTTTTGAATTAAAGAATATAAATAAATTATGTTTGTGGTTATGATTTGTTAAGCTTCCGCAATATTGAAAATTCTGTACTGTTTATGATATGTAAAATATTATTATGATAAATGAAAGTGTTTGAAAAGTTTTAAATTTTACGATTACCAAGTTAATACTTTAGTCCGAAAGGGGCTGCAGACCTGGACGGATTAGGGTGTTACACGTTTTGTTAGTATAGAGACTGCCAGTCATCAAAAATAGCAAGGGGTTTCAGAATGTTGTGTTTATACATTACTCTATGGTTAATGAGTCATAGTGCCTGCTACGTCCTATTATCTTCGGAACTTTTCTCCTCATAAGCTCTCCTCACAAGACAGTAATTCTTGAGACACGCATAGCCTAGGTATACTTACGGAAAAAGAAGAATAATTGATATCCAGTAGAAGACTTCAACTATGACTCTGCTACGCACAATTGATATTCAGCAAGAGACTCCTGATGCACCTCTACTAGGGTTTTTGTTAAAATAAGTGACCCACGCTAGAGGGGGGGGGGTGAATAGCGTTTGATCGTAGAAATCGCAGGAATAAAAAAATTAAGAACGTGAAAAGTAGAGAGCGTAAAAAGTGTAAAGGGAGCACACCAAGATTTATACTGGTTCACCACAACGTGTGGCTAATCCAATCTCCCGAGAGACTCTCTCGAGCTACACTACTTCTCTTAAGCTTACGGGTGCTTAACATACTGTTACAACCTGAGAACTCGAGTCCCACGAGCCTCAACAACACTTGCTCAAAGATACCGCACTCCAAGACTTCAACCCGAAGGAAAATACCTTTCCTTCGTACAACCAAGGGAAACAAGCTTCCCTTAACGTGTATACAAAAGTAAACACTCAAGAACAAGACTCTCTTTAAGAGTAGATGATTAGTAAACTAAGTACGCTCAAGAACAACTCAAACTTCACACGATTTGGCTCTAGAAAGCTTATGGAAAATGATGTTATTTGAATGCAATGAAGGTATGAATATTGTGAAGTGAATTGGTGTTTAAAGCAGACCCAAACACCCCTTTTTATAGTGCCAAAATAGGTTCTAATGGATCAATACATTAAAGGGGTGATTGGCTCTATTTATGGGATTGAATAAATTTGGGATCTGCAGGATATTGGCTTCCCATCAATGTTTGGAACTTACCCATCGCTGGTAAGCCAATTTTCCTTCAGTTTTGAAGCCAACGGTTACCTACCCATCGATGGGTACAAGCTTCCCATCGCTGGGTGGGAGGTTGACTTCCAAACAAGGAAAGAATCAACCTTAAATGACTTCCAACGGTCATGCCTTCCCATGGCTGGGTAATATCCTCCCATCGTTGGGAAGGCACTTACCCATGGATGGGTAATATCTCCCATCGCTGGGTAAGGGCATTCTGCCTTGTGATAATGTTGGACCAAGGCTTGAACAGCGATGGGTAGAGCTTCCCATCGCTGTTTGGCATGGTTCTAGAATTCAATTGGGCTGAAGGCTGCTTACCCATCGCTGGGTAATATCTCCCATCGCTGGGTAGCATGATTCTGGAATCCCGGAATCACTTACCCATGGCTGGGTGATATCTACCATCGCTGGGTAGATGGCTAGCCCAGAACCATGGCCTAGCTGACCGGCGCTAAAACCCGACCGAAAAATGCAAAGTTCTCCAAAGTAAAAAATAAGTATATAAAACACTTATTTAATGTATTGTGATGTCAAAACAATATTTTTAAGTTGAAAACCACGTCGTTAAGGTAAAAACCACGGTTGACCAAGTCCACACCGTACACGGGTGGTTTTTACCAAAAGACAAAACCGAAAGGTGATTTTCATGATGTTTTGATTGGAGAACCATTTAAATGCATTCAAAAACAATTCCCACACAAAAAGACTTGAAAACCACTTCATTTAAGTAAAAACCACGGCTAGCCAAGTTAATGTCGTTTCACATGGTTTTTATTAAACGACAAAAAACGAAAGGTGGTTTTTGAAGTGTTTTTGATGAAAAACTATTTAAATGTGCCCAGAAGTAAAAACCAATAATAAAAAGTTGAAAACCACTTGGTTAGTTTGGAAGCCAAAAACCAACACCAAAAACTGAATGCGAACGCCGATTTCTGAAACCTGAACGCCGGATGGCTTGGTTTTTGGTTTGGGCGAACACCAAGTGTTTTTAATGTTTTAAACATGTTTGAAATTTTTTTTAATGATGTGTGTAATGCAATGCAAAGAATTTTAGCCTGAAGAGCCAAGGTGTAAAGGTTAGGTCGGTCTTGATCACAACTATGACCGACTCAACAACACTAAGACCACGGTCTTCGTTCTTGGTCTTCTTTTGGCCCTTGTTCTCTTTCTTCTCATCTTTGGTTCTCGCATTGTATATTCAATAACTTGTCTCGTTCATGGCGGTTTGGCATTATCAAAACCTGTCATAACAACGAACACGGCTTTAGTACGAAAACATGATAAACCCGTGTTTCAACAATAGGAGGATTGATTTGAGACTTAAAAAATGTTCCCCCTTAATAAATGCAATTTTCTTTTCAACAAAGTTTGTGTGTTAAATAAGAGTTAGTTTTAGAAATAGTTCGCCCTCAATCTATGCATAATCTTTATATCTTCCCCCTTTTGACATTAACAAAAAGAATTAAAAGTAAACTTTTATTCATTAAAAGGGAAATGCAGAATACAACACATAAAAATACAATCATATTTAATAAGGAGAAAATAAAGAAGATGTCGTGGCGTTGGTGTTGGCCTTCTTCTTTGAAGCCTCGGTTTTGGTCCTTGACTTTCCTCTGGCCATTGTTNAAGAGATTAATGTCTTATGGGGCCCACTGATAAGTTATGACTAAGGAAATTGCATGGCCATGCTGAGATGCTTTTATGACGTCTGTTCCTATTAGTCAGACTTGATAAATCAGTGAATGACTTAATGGATACAAGTTGGATTTTATTAATCCCTTGCATTAAGTTTAGACATTGAGACAAAGGGATACAGTTACACGGAGTCTGAGTCGTGGAAAGGTTTTGACAGTGCAAACGTCTTAACTTATAATCTGGGGGCAATAATGTGTTGCTAGATACCGCTTATTGCTTATAGGATTGGTGCAGAGCCAATACTGTGGCCAGCTTTATAAGTGCCTATACGGGTCACACACTTTGGACAATTTAAGGAGTAGGATTAAACAATGGGATAATAAGTAATTTGTATATTTGTATAAATAGTAAAATAAAATATTTTGGAATATAATATTATATATATGTAAAACATTCGGTGATATATTTATATATATAAATGCCGAAATATATATATATATATATATATATATATATATATATATATTATATGTTGAATATTTTATTTTGGTTTGTCATTTTAATTATGAAAATAATTATTTTGACATAAACTATTTAAAGTATATTTGTATACTTGTTTAAAAATGATATTGGTTTTTTATTTGATTTAAAATTAATTTTATATTAATTTTTGGTGTCAAATAAAATACACTTTGAACATTTAAGTGGAGAAGAATTTCAAGAATCCTTCTCACTTTTTCAAATCAATTGTTCGGCCATGATATCTTTTAAAGGAACAAAAATTTCCTTGATTGATAATTGAGTGGAGCTAACTATTTTGTCATTTTGTTAATGACAAAGTCAAATTCATAATCACTTTGGAATTTTTTTTTCTTCTTTGTATTGATTGCACGGCACTTTAAAAAAAATTGATATATGAGAAGATTATCATCTTTGCAGATGCAAGTGTTGTTTTCGGCCATAATTTTCTAGTGAGAGAAAATTTCTTTTGTGTTCCATTAATATCATTTTGTGTATAGAAAATATCTATAATATTTTCTAAATATTATTAGAAATATTTTCTATAAGAAATATACAAGATTATTATTATCCCAAATTTTAATCTTTATATTTTATACTACTATAATCTTTACTAGCATAAAGATTGTGGTAGACTCCGGCGTTGTTCGTGTGTCAAAGTTGGAGACCGGACGCTTGAACGGTTACGTTTGCACTTTCAACGCTCTTTCTACGACTTCTTCGTTTTTACCGCTTACGGAGAAAGGTATAAATTTCTTACTCACTATAAGTTTTAGTACGTGATTCTGGGCAAGATAATCATGTTAGGATGTTAAAAATTTTATATTCCGCTGTCTATCCTTGCATGGTTACCTTTCAACAGCTTCAGCCCAGAACCTCTTTGGTAAGGAAGCTTCTACTAGCATGGTTCTCACTACTTCCTTCACGGTTCTGTTCCTTCTTTCAGCTACACCATTCTGTTGAGGTGTCCTTGCTGCGGATGTTTGATGAAGAATTCCGTTTTCTTCACAATAGTGAATGATGATTTCATTCAGGAATTCTGTGCCTTTGTCAGATCTGATCTTCTGAATGGTTTGACTTGCTTGGTTTTGAATCAGCTTCATGCAGTTTGTGAGTTTCCCTTGAGTCTCCTTCTTGCCGTTGAGGAAGATTGTCCACGTGTATCTTGAGTAATCATCAACTACCACCAGGACATATTTCTTTCCACTTAGACTTATTGGTGTAACAGGGCCAAATAAGTCCATGTGAATAAGACTTAATATCCTTGTAGTTGAGGGTGCCGATTTTGCCTTGAAAGTGGACTTGACTTGCTTTCCTTTTTGGCAAGCATCACAAATGCTTTCCTTTCTGAATGCAGCTTTGGGAAGACCTTCCACTAACCCTTCTTTGGACAGCTTGTTGAGAGTTTTGAAGTTGAGATGACTCAACCTCTTATGCCAAAGCCATAGAAGGTTAGTGTCACCTTTGCTGATTAGACATGCTTCCTTGACATTGTCCCACATTACTTCATAGATGTTCCTGATTCTTTTCCCAGTGAGAATGACCTCATTTGTGGAGATGTTCTTGAGAGATGCCATGTCCTTGCAGAATTCCAAGGAGTAACCTTTATCACAAAACTGACTTATGCTAAGAAGGTTATAATTGAGACCTTCAACATAAGATACAGCTTGGATGGTTAGTCCCTTGTACACCAGATTTCCTAGCCCTTTAGTAAGGCCAAAATCATTTCTTCCTCCAAAAGTAACTCTTGGACCATCATAGGGAATCAGATTGCTCAAAAGGCTCGCATCACCCGTCATGTGTCTTGAACAGCCACTGTCTAAGTACCAGACACCTGGGTACTTAGCGGCTTCCTGCATTAGGAGGAGGACGATTTTGGTACCCAATTAAGTTTGGGTCCGGAATAGTTAATGGTGTGTATCCCTACATCAAGTTTGAAATTGCAGGGAATTTTCCTTGCAGCTCTAAACTTATTGGGATTGTAATTATAGTTGTAGGCATAAAACTTCTTACGTGCAGGAGGTGCAATTTCCTGTTTCCTCCTAGCAAACCTAGGTTGATAAGACCTATAGTTTTGTCTAGGTTGTGCATATTGTGACCTGTGTCGGTTATAAGCATACTTAGGTGGCACAAATAGTTTCTGGGGTGGAGGGTGACTATATCTTGGCATAGTTCTCCACTCAGAACTTCTTGGAAAACTCCTATCTACCCCATAATGAGTATAGCCTCGTGTAAAATGGGGGTTAGAAGGTTTTCTTCTGAAATTATTTCCTTTTTGAGGTCTGTCCAGCTTCCTATAGTTCTTAGGAGGGACTACCTTTTTGGAAACTTCTGTTGGTTTCTCCTTTTCCTTTCCTTTCTGCTTATTTGGTTGGGCAGTAGGTTTAGGAGGGATGAAAGTTGTTCTCCCTTTCCTTTTGGAACTAGAGGGGTCAAACCCAAGTCCCTCACGACCCTTATGTTTGGTCGTTTCAAGAAGCTTATCCACTGCTTCTTTGGACTTAAGTATCCCTAGCTCTTTGTTAAGGGATTTTAGAGAGAGATTCATTTTCAGTTTTGAGTTGAGTGATCTCATTCAGTTGACTTCTCCTACCTTCAGTCAACTTGAGATTCTCTTCACTCAAAAGTTTGTTCTCCTCTGTTAAGGATGAATGTTTGAGATTTATTTCCTCAAAATCTACCATCATCTTTTTGAACTGGTCAAAAAGATTTTCAGAAGTTGGTATGCTTTCATAAGAAGATGAGCAGGAGGTTTGTGAAGTTACCTCTTGATCAGCATCATCTTTGGCCATTAGGCAGAGGGTGTCATCTTCTGACATAGTCCACCTATCCTCATGGTTGGACTTTTCAGCTCTGCGCTCCATGCAGACGAGGGCTTCTTCATCTAAGCTTGAGCTGGATGACTCGTCACTTTCAGCAGCAACCATTGCCTTCTTTTTCTTCTCGTTCCTTTCCCTTTCTCCGTACTTCTCCACCTTTGGGTATGGGCATGCTGACTTCCAGTGGCCAGGCTTCCTGCAGTTATAACACAAATAAGATTCAGGAGGGGAGTCACTTATCTGTGGCTTTCCCTTGGATGGCCTTCTGACTGAGTCAGCCTTCTTGAAGAACTTCTTGAACTTCTGGAATTGCTTGACCATCATGGCAAATTCCTCATCGTAGTTCTCCATTTTTGAGCTTGACGGCTGGCTGGAGGAGGGTGTGTCACAGTTTCTTGGGCATGTCCCTTCACTTGATGGGACTCTTGGAGTTGTCATCAGTGCCATGGGGAAGGGAGTGACTTGTTCTTCCTTCTTCTTCTTCAGCTCGTGCTCATAGGTTTTGAGCTCATCAAGGAGACCTTGGACAGTGTAGTTTTCCAGGTTTCTTCCTTCTTCCATGGCTGTGGCTTTGGTGTACCACTCGGTCGGAAGTGATCTCACTAACCTTACATTCTTTTCTTTTGGAGAAAGAACGTGGTTAAGTGAGGCAAGATCATTCAAGATTTTGTGGAATCTTTCATCCAACATATCAAATGATTCTCCGGGAAGCATTTTGAAGCCTTTGAACTTCTCAAGCAGGACTTCTATCTTCTGCTTTCTTAAGTCCTCTGATCCCTCACATAGCTTCCCAAGACCTTGCCATATCTCCATGGCAGTCTTGAGATGCTTGATTTTGGAGAAGGTGATGGGATCAAGAGTCTTAAAGATGGCTGCTTTGGCAACGTTGTCCAGATTGTGCTTTTTGCAGTCTCTATCATCCCATTTTTCCTTGGGCTTTGGAATGTACTGGACTACATCTGGAGTTGCTGGATTCCTCTCAGGATTCTTTATTTGGATTTTCAAGGGTCCATCCTCAAGCACCATCCACATGCAGTCATGTAGAGCATAGAGATGTGCTTCCATCATGATCTTCCAATCATCATAACCTAGAAGAGAAAACTTGGGAAAACCGTGATCCATATTGTTCACCATTGTGATCGCTTCTCGTTAATCTAAACGTAGATAGTGAGAAGTTTGCTCCGATACCAATTGGTGGTCCCAAAGTGGTGAAATACAAAGTCTAGAAGGGGGGTGAATAGACTTTGTTACAGATTTAAAAACCTTTTCGTTTCTTTTGAAAACGAGAAAATAAGTGTTAATCTAGAGTTCTTGTGAACTTTAGATTGTGTGCGGAATTTTTGGTGGGTAGAGTGAGCAGTAATCAATATGGATGGGTTAGTTTTCACAGTTACTATAATTGCAAGTAAAAGTAAAGATAAAAGAGAGAGACACGCAAACTTTAACGAGGTTCGAAGGTGGGGTAATCCTTCTACGTCCTCAAAATCCACTATGTAGTTGATTGTTGAATAATGAACCAACAATTACACTTGTGTGAATTTCTGCACGGTATATCTTCGCAAGACCAATGTTGCTACTGCACTCGTGCTGGCTTTGTTGTTCCTTCGAAGGTCAAGCTTCTTCAACAACTGCCAGGTCTGAACAATAAGACTTGCAAGATCAACTTGTAAGAAAGTTGACCTACCCTCTTTTTAATCAATAAGTTTGATCAAAAGTAGTATCCTTCAACGTGGTGTGGTACTTGAGGCAAGGAAACCTTCAAGTGTTTACACTATAGCTCTTTGGAAGGAGGAGGAGTTTGCTTCTGGATAAGGAGTTTAGAAATCTCTCTTTATCAAGCTATTTGGGATAACTGTGAATGAGATGGCTTTTATTGTTAGAGATTGCTTCGTTGTGTTATTGTATCAACGTATCTCATTGTATTTTCTCCAGTCTTCCAAGGATGCTATTTATAGCTGGATTGGATAATCTATCCGTTGAATCAAAAATAGACTATCCGTTGCATTTGCTGGCTTCAATTTTGAATGAAGATTGTGATTTGAAAATTCTTTGTTGAAGTGGGTATTTGGACGTACCCAATTGTTGAGGAAGGATTCCTTTTTCCACAGAATCCGTCTTCTAGCTGTTGTTCAAGAATTCAAGACTGTAGCACTTTACTCTGTTTGTCTTCTAGTGCTTGTTTAGGAATTCTGGACAGGCTCTTTAATTTTAGAGGTCCAGACTTTGTCTTCGAGTTATTTGTTCTTGAATCAGCATAATTATCTTCAATCTCGCCGTTGAAAATCAAGAGATTGATTTTTCCTTACCAGCGGGTAGAATTTCTTCATTCAAGACTTAGATAATTTTCTAAGTCTTTTCTCACTTGTCCGCTTTCTGAGAATTCCGGTCTTCAATGAGTCTTCCGATTCTTAGCTGACAAATCCGGAGGAGTCGTTTTCAGACTTCCAGGTGAAAAAAAAAGATCCGCGCTAGTCTTCCGACTTGGATGACTTAGCCTTCAGCGGGTTGTAGCGAGACATCCGGTTCTTATGTAGTCTTCAGGATCAGAGGATTTTCATCTGCTTGAGAAATCCTTACTTGTCTCTGACATTTCTGATCAAGATATCCAATTTCCATATCACTGAATTTGATTAAGTCTTCAGGAATCAAAACGAAATATCACAACTTTATTGGTAATCTCAAGAGCTCGGTTTTGACAATATTTCTAAAAAGAAAAATTACATTGAATAATGGGGAAGACCTAAAGTCCCTATTACATTCTAAATACATCATCATCAAAATCTATAGTATTTTTCCCAACAATGACCAAGAATGGTTAATATTTATAGGAAAATCTTTGATTTTTGAACTGCAACAGGCTTCCCAGCGATGGTAAGGTTTTCTCCCATCGATGGGAAGACAGGTACTGGAAAGGGAGGAAAAAGTGAAGGCAGTCTTCCCAGCGATGGTAAGGTTCTCCCATCCATGGGAAGACAACTACTCAAAAAAAAATTTTAAAACAAAGTGTCAACACCCAGCGATGGGAAGAAGTTCCCTTCGATGGGAAGAGGGTTGCTGGTTAGAAAATACTTCCTTCCCAGCGATGGGATAAACCATCCATTGCTGGTTCCCCCTGAGTTCCTCACTTTGATACGTACCTGCAATTACAGAGGCGGATCCAGGATTTTAAGGCCATGGGGTCCCCTACACCCGACTACCTCACATTCTCATGTCAAACTACTTCATAAGTCTTACTCCCTCCGTCCTAAAACTTTCTTCTCGGTTTGACTTTTCCCCATTTTTAATTTTTGGCTTTGACTTCAAATTTTACCCTCCTTAAAAAAGATTTTTTGCAAATTTTTTTTTGCAATCATTCAAAATATAGAGTTAGAAGATAATTGGTGTAAATACATGAGAGTATTAATGTCATTTGTCATCTTTTTTTTCTAATGGGAAGGTAGCTTTAGGACGGAGAAAAAGGGAAAGTGGGAAGAAAGTTTTAGGACGGAGGGAGTAATATTTAACAATAAATTAAAACTAATATTTGAAGAGTACCATAATTAATATATATAAACAAAGTCATACGAAAACAATATCGTAATTTGAATTTGAATTTGGCTAGCTTTTGGAATACATATAAATAAAGTCATACCAATTCCACTCGACTCCGAATCTTTGAATTTGGCTAGCTTTTTGAAATACCTTTGAATTTTAAATTCTGTAAATTAGACATAAAATGAACATTAATACAATAATACTTATCACTAGCCATCCTAAATCAATTTTTTATTGAAGACAAATCTTTGATTCTTTAATGTGTAAATTATTATATATTAGTAAATACTAATCATATATTCATATATTAAAAGTGTAAAATAAAGAATTGGTGAACTAGGGAAGAGAGGAGAAATTTACATAGAAAAGGGGAGGGAAAATGATGTCGTTTTGATGCTAATTACGAAAAAAATTTGCCTCCAAAATCAAAATTAAAAGTGTAAAATAAAGAATTTGGGAACTGGGGAAGAGAGGAGAAATTTACAGAGAAAAGGGGGGAGGGGGAAAATGGCGTCGTTTTGATGCTAATTACGAAAAAATTTTACTCTAAAAAAGAAAAAAAATTAACTCCAAAATCAAAATTAAAAGTGTAAAATAAAGAATTGGGGAACTAGAGAAGAGAGGAGAAATTTACAAAGAAAAGGGGAGGGAAAATGACATCATTTTGATGCTAATTACAAAAAAAAATTGACTCCAAAGAAGAAAAAAATTTACTCTAAAAAGTTACAAAAAAAATTGACTCCAAAGAAGAAAAAAATTTACGCTAAAAGGTCACTAGACTGGGAGTCGAACCTCCGTCCAGTGGAGAAGGGGTTAGGCGCGCTTGTGGACTCTTCCGCTGAACCAAACGGGCTTTTATTCCGTAATTGACAAGCGTGTTTTATATATTAATATCTATACATACTTAATACCTATATGGACCTACTCCGGAGTCCGTGGGGTCCCGGGACCCCATAGGACTCAAGGTGGGTCCGCCTCTGCCTGCAAAAAAAACAACATTTTGGTACCCAAAGTATGTCTATGGGTCCTTGGGGGTTAGTTTACCTTTATTTCCCACACACACCCAAAATATGTTTCCATATGTGCGCACACACACACGATAAAGTGATTGTTTAGGAGTTACCTTGGCCAACCCATCGTCTCGTGGTTGGCGGGTTCCAGTCTACCTGAACGGAGTGCCGATATCTCGGTGTTATTTGTGTTTGTTCCGGTAACGGAATGTGGACTTTCTTTTTTTCTTCAAAGTAGAAGAAATAATACGGTTTCTTTTGTGCATTATCCTGTGGAGATTGTTTATGATTCGAATATCCTTTTCCAAAGGATTTCATTTCGTTAGCACTAAATATGTTGTGTGTTTCATTAAAGGTCAAGTGCCTATGTCTAGTGAAACACACGGGAGCTATATGTCCTACCCTATTGCAATAATGGCATACTACATATGGGTTGAACATATGCCTAGGTTGGTAATAGCTAGGGGGTCTAACCATATTCATCCTATTTTGAGAAAATATTGGTGTTTGGATATTTTGAAGATTCTCTCTTCTAGGTGTTCTAGCATTATTTTGTCTATTTGAAAAATTATTTATGTCCATAAAATCATTTTGATAATTCCTCCTAGGTTTCCTAGAGTGCTCGTGTTCATGACTAACCTTTTGTCTAGGTTGTCTATTATTTTTATTTTTATCTTTCTTAGGTTGAGCTCTAGGTGGTTTACGGTTGTGCTCAACTTTTTCTTTCTCCTTAGCTTCGTTTTTATTAAAACCTATTCCTTCTTTAGAAAAGTGCATAGTGTCAAGGAGTAAATTAAGATCTTTGTGCGGAGTATTAGATTTCTTAACTGTACTCTCAAGTTTTGACATTTGTTCTTTCAAAGCTATGCAAGTGTCACAATTTTTCTTAGAGCTCTCGGGTTTATCGGCGCTTCTTTTACCATAAAACTTATTTTCCTCTTTTAGTTTTTCATTTTCCTTTTGAAGTTTTTCAAGGTCAATTTCAAGATTAGAAAAATGTTTCTTTAAAGCTTTGTAGGTTTTAGAAGCGCTAACAAACTCATCATAAAGCTCTTGGAGAGCTTCTTGCATTTCTTCAAGAGAATAAGAAACAGTAGAAGAATTACATACCTCTTGGTTTTCGTCGTTGGCGGACTCCTCTTCTTCTTGAGCTATGAGACAAAAGTTTGCTTCTTCGTCTTCCTCTTGCTCGCTTGACTCATCGCCGGAGTCGCCACCCCAAGAGATGTATGCTCTTTGCTTTTTGAAGTGACGAGTATTCCTTCCGCTTCTTGGGCATTTGTTCTTGATGTGCCCGGCTTCACCACATCCCTAGCACACAGGGCCATCCTCAACCTTTTCTTTCTTCTTTAGAAGTTTGTAAAACTTCTTTATGACAAGCTTGACTTGATCATCATCACTTGAATCATCCATTGTTGATTCTTTGACGGCTTTTAATGCTATCCCTTTCCTTTGGTCATTCAAAGACGGGTTAAGAATAGTAGATTCATAAGTTTTTAGATTACCTCTTAGACCGTCAATGGTGACATTTGATGTGCCGATTGATTCATAGATGGCATCGGCCTGGATCGCCATTCGGATGTCAAGCTCCGTAGGATCTTTTGCACAAGATCCCTGTCTGTGTAAGTCTTCTTCAATGCATGAAGATCGTTGACTATCTTGGAAAATCGGTCGAACATGTCGTTGATCTTCTCGTACTCCTTCATCCTGAGCATCTCATATTCTTGGGTGAGGTAGTCAATCTTGGCTTCACGTACTTGGTCCGTTCCTTCGTACGTCACCTCAAGTTTATCCCACATCTCCTTGGCGGTTGAGCAGCAGGAGATCTTACGGTAGTCATCAGGATTTACGGCACAATAAAGCATGTTTATTGCCTTTGCATAATTCTCGACCTTTTTGATGTTCTCGGCATCAAACTCGTCTTCAGTCTTGGGGATCAACTTGTCTCCGACTTTCTTCATCGGCACCTCTTCCCCGTTTTTGATAACCAACCATAATTGGAAGTTCGTGGAGCGAATGTAGATTCTCATTCGTTCTTTCCAATATGTATAATTGGTTCCATAAAAAAGAGGTGGTCGTGATCGCTTTTCTCTCAAACGGTTAAGTTTGGACGCGAGTTAGGCTCTGATACCAATTGTTAGAATAAGTGACCAACGCTAGAGGGGGGTGAATAGCATTTGATCATAGAAATCGCAGGAATAAAAAAATTAAGAACGTGAAGAGTAGCGAGCGTAAAAAGTGTAAAGGGAGCACACCAAGATTTATACTGGTTCACCACAACGTGTGGCTAATCCAGTCTCCCGAGAGACTCTCTCGAGCTACACTACTTCTGTTAAGCTTACGGGAGCTTAACAAACTGTTACAACCTGAGAACTCGAGTCCCACGAGCCTCAACAACACTTGCTCAGAGATACCGCACTCCAAGACTTCAACCCGAAGGAAAATACTTTTCCTTTGTACAACCAAGGGAAACAAGCTTCCCTTAACGTGTATACAACACTAAACACTCAAAAACAAGACTCTCTTTAAGAGTAGATGATGAGTAAAGTAAGTACGCTCAAGAACAACTCAAACTTCACACAATTTGGCTCTAGAAAGCTTATGGAAAATAATGTTATTTGAATGCAATGAAGGTATGAATATTGTGAAGTGAATTGGTGTTTAAAGCAGACCAAAACACCCCTTTTTATAGTGCCAAAATAGGCTCCAACGGATCAATACATTAAAGGGGTGATTGGCTCTATTTATGGGATTGAATATATTTGGGATCTACAAGATATTGGCTTCCCATCGATGTTTGGAACTTACCCATCACTGGTAAGCCAATTTTCCTTCAGCTTTGAAGCCAACGGTTACCTACCCATCGATGGGTACAAGCTTCCCATCGCTGGGTGGGAGGTTGACTTCCAAACAAGGAAAGAATCAACCTTAAATGACTTCCAACGGTCATGCCTTCCCATGGCTGGGTAATATCCTCCCATCGCTGGGAAGTCACTTACCCATGGATGGGTAATATCTCCCATCGCTGGGTAAGGGCATTCTGCCTTGTGATATTGTTGGACCAAGGCTTGAACAACGATGGGTAGAGCTTCCCATCGCTGTTTGGCATGGTTCTGGAATTCAATTGGGCTGAAGGCTGCTTACCCATTGCTAGGTAATATCTCCCATCGCTGGGTGGCATGATTCTAGAATCCCGGAATCACTTACCCATGGCTGGGTGATATCTACCATCGCTGGGTAGATGGCTAGCCCAGAACCATGGCCTAGCTAACCGGCCCTAAAACCCGACCGAAAAATGCAAAGTTCTCCAAAGTAAAAACTAAGTATATAAAACACTTCTTTAATGTATTGTGATGTCAAAACAAGATTTTTAAGTTGAAAACCACGTCGTTAAGGTAAAAACCATGGTTGACCAAGTCCACTCCGTACACGGGTGGTTTTTAGCAAAAGACAAAACCTAAATGTGATTTTCATGATGTTTTGATTGGAGAACCATTTAAATGCATTCAAAAACAATTCCCATACAAAAAGACTTGAAAACCACTTCATTTAAGTAAAAACCACGGCTAGCCAAGTTAATGCCGTTTCACATGGTTTTTATCAAACGACAAAAAACGAAAGGTGGTTTTTGAAGTGTTTTTGATGAAAAACTATTTAAATGTACCCAGAAGTAAAAACCAATCATAAAAAGTTGAAAACCACTTGGTTAGTTCGGCCGCCAAAAACCAACACCGAAAACCGAATGCCGAACACCGGTTTCTGAAACCTGAACGCCGGATGGCTTGTTTTTGGTTTGGGCGAACACCAAGTGTTTTTAATGTTTTGAACATGTTTGAAAAACATTTTTATGATGTCTGAAATGCAATGCAAAGAATTTTAGCCTAAAGAGCCAAGGTGTAAAGGTTAGGTCGGTCTTGATCACAACTATGACCGACTCAACAACACTAAGACTACGGTCTTCGTTCTTGGTCTTCTTTTGGCCCTTGTTCTCTTTCTTCTCATCTTTGGTCCTCGCCTTGTATATTCAATAACTTGTCTCGTTCATGGCGGTTTGGCATTATCAAAACCTGTCATAACAATGAACACGGCTTTAGTACGAAAACGTGATAAACCCGTGTTTCAACAGTTTTACTCTAGCACATATATTGAAGATACATCTCACGAGAAGGTAGCGAGAAAAATAAAAAGAAATGGAGTCAACGAGAACAGAGTGAATAAACCAAATGAAGTAAGATCACGCCTCTCATACAACATCAGAGCATGGAGATATTGAGAAAAAGGTCACTGATCTTTATTCTGATCATTGAAGATTATCCTGAAGTTGATTTGTGGTAATATGGAATCAGGCTTGTGACACATCCTTTGTGTAGAATATGAAGAAGGTGTAACAAGTCGTGGAGATAGACGCAAACAGAGTTTGTCATCAAGTCATTCGTAAGTAGACAGATCAAAACATTAGAAGATTATTTTTTATATTATTGTGTAATTCTTACGGTGATTTAGTGGAAGGACTATTATACGGATGCGGGCCTCGCAGACGTAGGAGATTCAGCCCCGAACTACATAAACAATTCTTGTGTTCTTTCTCTGCTTTATCATTTGCGAGTGTGTGCCTGTGTTAGAGAAATATTGTAGCATAGTATTAATCATCTGCTTTAGTTACAGTGCTACAACATTGTTTCTAGCTATATAGTTGATTGTCTAGCTCAATTCTTGTTATTTGATTTTGCTCTTGCATCCTACAAACTTTCAGTTTATTGATTTTATCGCACAAATCAAAGATAAAGTAGAACATAGAATTTGATGAAAATTTCTTTTTTTATATCAGGAAAATATGACTCAAAACCATAGAAATCTCATATGACTCTCACATCAAAATCCAAAACATAGATATGATATATATAATGTTAACCCAACTTTTTCAACAAGTAAACTAAGGAATCATAAGACTCATAATTCTATTCCTACTCAAATTATAATATCTCGGGTTGATGGATACCCTGGACAGGGGGTATCCGGTCTTTGTATAAAATTAGTCGGGGTGATCGAGTCTGTTGGACAAGCCAGTTTGCCTTGTATTAATTACTTTTTAGGGGCGGCCCAGTCTGTCTGTTGGGCCGGCCCATTAGTTTGTATGTATGCTCGAACCCTAACCCTAACTCTCCCTATTTATACCCCTCTTCTAGGAAGAGGGAGGGGGGTGGAGGAAAAGAGGGAGGCTCACCACTATTCATTCATCTCCTTCATCCAATCTTTACACTCTTCCCTTTCTTCCTCTACCCTTGGGTTCCATAACCCAACATTGGGTATTCCTAATCCTACTCGGTAATTAGCCAGCATTCACCCCCTAAAATCTGTGTTGAATTTCAGGTGGTCTTCTACTGCAAGCATGTCTTCTTTACCCTAACTCTCCCAATGCTCTTCATGATCCCTTTCAATTTTCTTTGAGCTCCACTTATCTTGAACAAACACTTATTTCTTGTGATCTTTAAATGTCCTTCCTTGGGCTAAAATTATTTTCTTGATATCTCCCTTTAAACTCTTGAACCTTCTTTTATGGACTTTGAAATTTGGGTTTATCCATTAGTCTTGGATCTTTGAGAAGCTTCTTACTCATACTTCACGTACCTTATTTATATTCAACTCTTTGTAGATCCCAACCTGCAAAACTCTTCATTCTAATCATGTTAACTTGTGTATCAAGACTTGCTTTTTTGAGGTTGATCTTGTACAAATGGTTTTTGGTCCTTTTCATCTTCATGATAAGCTTCCTTGTGTCATCATGAATGGTTAGAAGATTGCATTTCATGTGAACGTCACATCCACTTTTTGTTACTTGACCAAGACTTATGATGTTACTTGGTAGGCTTGGTATGTAGTAAACACTAGTCAGCAGGCATTGCACCCCTGTTTTCCCTTCTACTAATATAGATCACTTTCCTCGTATGTCAATATAAGATCCATCTCCAAATTTCAACTTTCCCGTGACACGTTCATTAAGTTCATATAAGTAAGCTTGACTACCCGTCATGTGATTTGATGTTACATTGTCGAGATGCCAAATGCCTTTCTTCTTTAGCTCAATTTTAAAACGCTTCGGAATCACCCATTCTTCATATAGAATGACAGTATCTTGATCACACCTCATCGTAAACAAAGATGGATCCAAAACATCGACTTCAGCTATTTTTGCTTCTTCTTCTTTCTTCATACGCTCTGGGCATGCTGATGTGAAGTGACCAAATTTGTCACACCAATAACATTGAACCTTTGATCTATCCTTTCTTCCCTGTGGCGATCATTGGCTTTTCTTTGACCCATTTGTGTTTCTGATCTATATCCTCCTCTTAATAGGGATGACTATTTGTATCCATTTTGATAGATAATTTATCCACCCGACCCGCTTCATGGATAAAATCTCGAAAAGAAAAGGGTGATCGACGGATTATGGATGGACTATTGATGGATCTGGTCGGATGCTACACCCGATCTATCACCCGACACATTCATATTTAGTTTAGAAAAATTTAAAACTAAAAAGATTATCTTTGTTGGGTACATAACTTTGTTCTAGTTTCCAATGTTGCATTTTATGAAAGCCTAGTTCGTAACTTAAAAGATTGTTTTCTTAAGGGATTTTGTCATATACAATATGAATATACTATTTTTAAAGATTTTTTGTGTGTTATATGCTTCATAAAATTTTCTTTTCATGGAATTAACGATTAAAAACTATGACTTATATCATTCGTTTCCACCCGCTCCACTTATTTCACCCACGGGTGATGGACATGTCAGGTGATGAGTGATGTATGTAATAGATGATGGATGGATCAGGCAATGAATATGGAGTTGATGGATGGAAGAGGGTGAAGCTCCACCCGAACAAAACCCAATCCGTTGCCATCACTACCTCCTTGATTCGCTCTTCCTAAGCTTTAAATCGTCCTATGATTTTTGAGAACCTTATTTTGTTCAAATACAGAACTTACTCCAAAGAGGCAACTATATGGATGTATTTGGAATGAGGACGAGCCCTCAAAAACGTCTTTACCATCCTTTTCTATTTGATCTCCTCTCCTAGGGCTACGAATTTTGAGGCCAAACTTTCTAGTGAAGTCATTAATTGGCTCTGAATAATGCATCTTTAGATTATCGAACTCTGTGTTTAGGGTTTGGAGACGAGCTTCTCTAACCCGCTTAGCCCCCAAGTGACGAGTTTTGGTTGCAGCCACAGATCCTTCATGGTCTCCTAATTGCCTACTTGCAATATCAAATTTTCGAGAATTGATTGAAACATAAGTGTCATTGCCTTATCATTCTTCTCGATATCGATTGAGCCTAGTTCAATCATTTCTCACACCTTATGGACTCTTAAGACTAATTTCATTCTCATGGCCCATATGATGTAATTCGTAGCACTTAGAATGGGACATTGGACAGATGTAAGTCATACTCCCTTAACCTTCTCCTCCTTCCCATGCTCTTGATGATAATGATACTAATCAACTAATGTTTCCACAAGTATCCCTACTCCTCATTCTTTTTCCTCTTTAGAGTCTCATTTCCATACTTCTTTTCCTCCCAGACCACAAAGAATCATCATTCTTGCAGCCAAGTTTTGAGATTATATCTGTCCCAACCTACAATCCAGAACTCACATTAGTTGCTCCACAACTCACGCTCTTTTTTTCCAATACTACGACCTCTTCTTTACCTATAAGTTTCAATAGTTTCCTTGCTAATATATTGAATACCACTGTACCCACAATTTATGCTCAGGCTAGTCAAGACCTAGGTCAAGTCAATGTCATGTCTTAAGAACTTTCTGCCCTTGAGACCAATAATACATGGTCCCCAACCCATTAACCAAAGGGTCATAAGGCCATCTCTTGTAGATGGGTTACAAGGTTAAATAAAATCCTAGTGGTGCCATTGAAAGACTAAAAGCAATATTGGTTGTCAAAGGCTACAATCAAAAGCTTGGCAAGAATTACAAAGATACTTTTTCTCTTGTGGCTAAATTACCTAATTTTAGAGTAGTTATAGCTTTGGTTGTAGCTTACAATTGGCCACATTATCAACTTAATGTCAAGAGTGCTTTCCTCCATAGCTATATTGATGAAGACATTTACATGAAGCCATGAGAGGTCACACCCAATTGTAACCTTACAGAACTATAATAAAGCAATGGGGATCACATCTTTGAATTGCTCGCAGACTTGTCTCATAATAAGAAGCATTGGTCATTTTAATAAAAAACTAATGCATCTAGAAGAGAATTCATATAATAATTAATAAATTACTAAGAGTCATTTCATATTTATAATTTGAGTTCTCTTCTAGATGTCTTAGTTTCAATTCCTTCACAAAACATTTTTAAAACTTTAGTTGCTCGTATCTTTCTTTTGCTTACGATAAATCATTATTTATCGTATCTTCTCTACTCATTAGATATTTTTGTTAGTATGATGAATCAATATTGTTATTTATGAAAAGTTAAAACATTTTAAGTGAGAAAGATGTGCATTCAATGCGCTGCCAGACTTAATGGGGTCGCTTTAAGAGAGAAAGATGTGCATTATCAAAATACTCTTTCCTCCATCCGGGAATAATGTTCCCGTTGTACTCTTTTTTCTGTCTGGGAATGATGTTCCATTCTACCTTTTTTTCTCTACTCTTCCAAAAATAACCTTATTTCAAAAATATCACATTCTCCTCAATTTTTTCTTTCTTCTCTCGCATGTTTCTCGATCTCCTCCATCTCTTCCTCCTTTTTCTTCTTCTTCTCATCAATCTCATGTTTCGTCCACTTCTTCCTCATCTCCTCTTTCTCCCCTCCATCTTTTTCTTCTCTCCTCCTTATTTCTCCTCCATCTTTTTCTAGATCTGAGCATGGTGGCGGTGAGGGTTGTGGCTATGGTGGTGACGATGATGATGGTGTTCTAGATCTGCATTTCTTCGTCTTTTTCTTCTTCTTCTTTTCTTTTTCCTCATTTTTTGTTTTAGATCTGTGCTAGGGTGGCGGCGATGGTGGGGCTAGCGCTGATGTTAGGGTTGCTGGCGAGGTGGGGGGACAGCGATGGTGAGGCTGGCATCAATCGAAAGTGTAGATCTGCACTCTTCTTCTTCTTCTTCTTCTTCTTCTTCTTCTTCTTCTTCTTCTTCTTCTTCTTCTTCTTCTTCTTCAATTCCTCTCTTTTCCCAACTTCTTCCTCCTCTTTCTTTTAGATCTGTGTCATGGTTGGGTTGTGGCAGGGATGGTGGGATTGCTACAGAGATGGTGGTGGGGGGTGGCACATAGTCGGAGAAAGGGGCGATTGGGGACAGTGGGGCTGGGTGATGGTAGTGGCAAGGAGCAGAAGGGCATTTTAGACCAATTACACCCATAATCAACTTTTGATAAAAATGAACAAAAGTTAAACAGGGAACATCATTCCCGGACGGGGGGTAATTTTTACTATGTGTTTTGCATGGGCTCGTGTACCCTTATGTTAAAATATACTACACATTTTATATATGTACAAACTTGATTTCTTAAGAAAATGTGAATCTAAATGATAAAAATTATACAGTGAGAGTATGTACATTATATTATATCATTCGTTCAATTAATTTATTACTCCATTTGTCTCAAATTAAATTGCCTATTTATTATTCACAAAGTCAAATTTCATTTATTTTCTTTCCTTATTTTCGTTAGTCATTTGATAAAATAATATAGTAATGTCACCACAAATTTTGTAGATCTTTTGGTGTAATTTTTAAATATTTAATTTTTAATTCTACACCATTTTTTATATAAAATGATTTGAAAATATTTTCCGTCAAATATCGTAAACAAGAACAGACACTTTAAATTGGGACGGAGTGAGTACATTTTATTGATATTTATAAACAACAACAACAAGAATAATAATAATAATAATAATAATAATAATAATAATAATAATAATAATAATAATAATAATAATAATAACAACAACAACAACAACAACAACAATAATAACAATAATGATAATAATACAACAACAACAACAACAACAACAACAACAACAACAGTAATACTCATGTTAACATAAATGTCAATCTCACACATACTTTACATTGGTACTCCTTCTCTTTCATCTAAATCAATCTCAACTAAACAATTACTCCATTCGTCCTAGAGTATTCGTCCACTTTTGACTTTTTTTGGTCAAAATTGATATACTTTGACCTCAAATTAAATAAAAATGGTATTAGATATTGATATACAATATATATATATATATATGTATGTATATATATATATATGTATATATGTATATATATATATATATATATATATTATTTAATTATAAGTTAAAGGTTAAAAATAGTTGACTGGAAAAAGTCAAAACTGGACAAATACTCGGAGACGGAGGTAGTACATTTTTTTTAAAATTCATGCAAAAGCAAATTAGAAAGTAAACTTGGAACGAAGGATCAATAATTAATTCTTCCATAACATATTTTTCACTCGTTCAGTTTTCATAAGAAAAATTATCTTAAGTAATCCCACTTCTTCACGTCTTTCCAAAAATAATCTCACTTTTCACTTTCATTGAAAATAATCCCACCTTTTCGCATGTCTGCAAGTATGGGTCACTCTTAAGAAGTTAACGGCCAATTAACGAAATTTTTGAAAAATGCATATTTTTTACAAATAAATGAAAGGTAAAATTATTTTAGGCAAATTTATTTTTTTGTTTTTTAATTTTAAAATTAAAATTTATGTTATTAAAAGTATAACAGTACACTTTTGTTAAAAATTTGTCTCTGTTTTTTAAAAAATATACTCCCTCCGTCCCCCTATATTTGTCTATATTTGACTTTTGGAACTATTCATCTAAACACTTTGACTCATCAAATTCTTTCAATGTGTAAGCCTAAATATAGTCATGTGTGATCTTATTTGATTTGTCTTAACATATAAATTATTAATATATAATTTTTATAATTTTTTAATATATAAATTACAAGATAAAATGAATTAAAGAAGTGCATTGGATGGTGTGTAAAAATGAAAGTGGACAAATACAGGGACGGAGGGAGTAATAATTTACAAATTTTATATTCTATTCTAGGGAAATATAATATTGGATTATCAAAAAATAATTCAAAATATTGCTCGAGAAAGAAATTGCAATTCAAAAAAGTTGTAGTGAGTTATAAACATAATTAATGCCCTTTTGGAGAAAAAAATACCATGTCATTTTTACAATTTTTGAACTATTATTTTGGGTAAAAACTTTGTACGCCGTTATTGAAAAAATCACAAATTCTGTAGTGCCACTTTAGAAAAAATAATAAGAGTAATAGGTAAGTATTGATAAACATTTGCGTTGTTCATGAAAAAAATTACTCGTACTACAATACAACAAAATATGTGGTAAGTTATAAAAATTAAAGTTTCATTTATTTGCTATAAACAAGCATTTTCCAAAAATTCGGTATTAAATAAAGCAAAGTCTTGGTTGATGAAAGTCATGAAACAAACATCCAGCACACCCATAAGTTCTAAAGCAAATGCAGAAATAAATAAATAAATAAATACTACTCCATGGCAGTAAAATTAAAAAGACTAAGGCAACAATAATCATAATCCATGACAGTGCCGACTACCCAAGTCCAAAGCCAGGCAGCAGACAACAAGGATCATGAAGCCGGACTTTATACAATAAAAACCATTCACAATAATTGACTTCAAAATATGAATAGAAATCCATAAACAATACACTTCTTAAGAAGGAAAGACTCTATTATGGAAAATAATCAAATTCTGATTCTGATTCTAAAACAAGAACACCATCAGAACCAAATTCAAACAGCTCTGATAAACGATCAAGTCTCTTGTTACCTCAAGTTTCAATGAAACACATGAACCAGCAGTTCATTAATCTCCAAAAGCTCAAACACACAAACATATCCTTCCCTGAGATCATTTTCTTGAACAAACTTACGCCACCCGGATGCTTGAAATGTATATGCTTCCATGGTGGGTTGAACATTCACTACCCAGAACTGTAGATTTGAGTTGCGGAGGATAATATCTGTTTTTTCGCTCGGAAACATGTCTATAGGACACGCCGCTTTGGGGATTTTCTGCAAATGAACAGGCAGAAAGATGACTTCGAGAATAGTCGCAAGGGTAAATAATAAAATTATATAGAAATCATCCTAAATAGAATTAAAACATAGAGAAAAGTACCAAAATAGGACTTTCATGTTTTTTTTTCCCGGAATATGACTTTGCACTGTGATAATGTGACTTTGCATTGTGGTAATGTGACAGTGTACGTGTGTAAATTACTATACTTTTTTGGCAATGTATATGACCATGTTTGGTAATGTAAGTCAAATGAACAGGCAGAAAGATGACTTCGAGAATAGTCGCAAGGGTAAATAATAAAATTATATGATGTTTTGTGTGTAAAAACAACACAATCATCTCTTACCAAGAGATATCTTTTCACGCTGCGTTCATCCAGAATGCACCTGAAAAAAGGACTGTTGGAGCTGAAAGCAAGAGATTTAGACCATGGACTTGGCACTTCATTGATGGGATATCTAACTGTACAAAAAGAAAAAGGTATAGATTATTAAATAGCAATAACAATAAGAACTAGAGCCCAAAATGAACATACACTTCAATGGTTTAAAATTTTCACAGTCGATTGTCACCCGAATTGGGGGGTGGGATTTATAGGGGTGGGGTGGGGGTGGGGGGGTTAGAGAGTGTAGGAACTATTATGGGATAGAATGGTGCTCTGTAGAACCACCAAATGGGCTGGTGTCATAAAATGACACTGGTAGTCGGTGTCAAAAGAACTTATCTCTATTCAAAAAATGAACATAAGTTTCGTAATGAGGTGGATATTGTATATTCGATAAGGCTACGTGATACGGGTACTACGGGCATGCCACAAGAGGAAAACACAAAGACCCAGTGCGCATGGACCGTCCGCGAAGGAACGTCGGGCGACCCCGACGTTATTATGACTACATTTAATATTTTTAATTTATATTTCCATTGTAACGTAGATTTTCTTAGGCGAGCAAATTATAAGCTCCTTCGAGGGTTTCTTTTCGGTTCTTTACCTCGATGCTTTTATTGAACCGACAGGATAGATAATTTAGTAATTAGGGTTTGGGGATGCTTCCATTATAAAAGCTACGGGATGTAACCAATAAACTTAAGCAGAAATAATACATCCTTCCCCCTAAATCTCTCTCTCTCTCAAAAACCCTAACCAGCGGCTAGGTGGCTAGGTTGTCTGTGCGGCAAGGCTACGTACGGCGGCCAAGCTCGTTGCGTGCAAACGGTGCGTAACACTACGTCACACAAAAATGATTTCAAGCCATCCAAAATGTTACTCCCTCCGTCCTGGTTTAGCTGTTCACTTTCTAAAAAATTTCATTTAATGAGTTTAACATGTCAAATAAGTCATTCAAATGAGTTTGTCACTCATTCATTTCTACAATGCTCTTACCTTATCTCTAAGATATTTTAGACAATTCATCATAATTTTATTAAATACGCAATGTGGACAACTAATTCCGGACAAACAAATAATAGAAAGTGGAGAACTAAGTATAGACAAACAAAAACACAAAAGTGGACAACATACAACTACATCCGGATGGAGGGAGTATTTGGTTTGTGGGGAAGTTACACAACTTAATTCTGTACCCAGTAAGGCATGGCCTAAACACATGAGTTTCTAGATATGAACTATGAAGAAGAAAAGAAGACAGATGTGAGTATATTACTTTGTGGTGATGGGATCCTTTTAGAACAATGCATTATATTGAAAAACTCAATATGTATTTTGACCAGAGAAAACTATGTTCGTTTAAATTCAAACAAAAAAGATGTGTCAATGTTAAGTACATAATCACAAATCAGCAATGGATGTTTATATATGCACCTAAAGCCATTGTTGTAACTCCAGTTTCCACCAGTTCATCCCTCTTCTTCTTGTGAGCAGAAATTTCAGGCTGAACATCCAAACTCAGGCATTCATCTGATTTGCAGATTAAAACAGGTGCGTAAAGTTAGTAGATGATAACCATAAGGCTATTCAAATAAACCATGCATACACATGTGTGAGCGTCTGTATTATGTACCCTTCCTAAAACATATATACATTATTTTCATTTATCTTCTTGATATGACTTCTTATTGAGTTCACCCAAACTTCATTCTTATTGCACTATATAAAGCATAGTTGTAGTTCACATGCAATTTACATCTGTTGCAAATAAAATGAACTTGAAATCTTTAACATTGTGTCCAAATTAATTGCATCTGTTCTATTATGTGTCTATCTACTTTTTTTTGTCTACATGGTCATGATAGTTTTTTTTTAAGGAAAAACATGGTCATGATAGTTAAGCATTAAAAAATGTCATGATGCGCAAATCCTTTGTGATTTGTGAAACAAATTATGTACCCCATTTCCATTCACTTTTTATTTGCAGAACTTAAACACTAGAATAAAAGCTTTATGACATGAGCGCAGTAAGTGTTTGCCTTTCACACGTCGAGAGGTATTGTTCTCCACTTGTTTGCAGACATTTTCTTTCCCAGAATCAGAGGCTTTCACCTTTGGCAATCCATTTGCACCAAACACTCTCACATCAAATTTTATGGTTTTGCCTCCATCATATCTAAATAATAGGAAGTCTCTTTCACAAAGTTGGTTTTCTTTGAAAAATTTGCCCCATCCCTTGCTTAGAAATAAGCCATCTGCATCGAGACATAATTTGACCTTCCAAGACTGACCAGAAGAGCACGTTAGAATTGCTTCGCCTGGTAAACCTCTTCTACCCTTTTTCAAGTTCTTCATGAATCCCATTGGGATTGGCTTCAAATTCAAATTTGCATCATAAAGGGGTAATTCGATCAGTTATCACACATCAATATATTATGTAATCATACTTAATACAGCTGTACAGCTGTACTCAAATGTGCATGTGGTTTTCATTTCACTTGAAAATTGAAATTCAATGCACCTTAAAACCAATGATAATGTTATTGGCAATATCACGCCACACAATGCAATGTAAGGTTCAACTTACAGTCAACTTCACCTGTTTTCAGTTATCACTATTCAAGGCAAATAGAGTAACCGGGTGAGCAATTTCACCTTTTGGTACAATTTATCAAATATTTAATTTAACTGAAGTTCGCCACATGAACTTTTGTAGATGGGTAAGAATATACCCGTGATCAATTATTCATGGTGTTAATAGAGAAGATGATCGAAATGCAACTGTCAACTCAAACAACGGAAATCAACAGGAACCGGCAAAGCAATGTGCAATGGTAACACATAGAAGCGATGAAAGGGATTTTCGAACAACACTCAGCTCTATGTTTGGGAAGGCAGCCAGTGCCACACAATAACCCAAGGAGGCAAGGACCACTCGAGGTGACACTCTTGCGGTGAAAATGCCTTAGACCAAGAGGGAATCAAGTTTCATGTGAAAGATGACTGAGAGAGATCAATAGTATACTAAATTACTAGCATACTAAGATGGATTCATAATAGGATGGACAAATCACAAAAGTATACATGAAAGCTAACTTTCTCAGTGGTGGATCCAGGAAAAAGTTTTGTTAGGAGCACTTTCGGTGAATAGGGGAAAGGACAATCCGGGGATTCAGGGGCAGCCAGCCCGGTTATTCTTGTTAATTCTCTGGAAAATGACAAAAAAGAAAATCAAATTTCATCTTAAACAACCATTCAAGTAATCAAAATTAAAATCTCGTTTTGTATCCCAAATTTGAAGAACACTTCACCAAACATCAAATAATATACGCCACTTAATTTAAGTTCAACTAATTATTATATTCCACTTAATGTTACAAACCTAACAAATTTTAAAAATGAAAATTTTCATTCAGACATTTTCTCAAGCACTTTCAAGGCACAACCATATCAATAAAACAGAGTATCAAATAATAAAATGTTTTTGACCATATCAACCATATCAATTAATTGCTCCGTATTTAAAGTAAAAGTAATTAATATGTGACAAAAACAATAACATATTAGACTGAGATATTAAAAAGTTTACTTTAGGATAAGGAAAAAAACCTTCCTCTTGTCGGTGCTCGCAAGCGACTTCCCCTTTCCTGTGTAAGTTTATTTTTTGCCTTTTAGGGTTAAGGAAAAATTTCAAACTTCATGGGGGCCTAAGTTTTATTTGGGGACCTAAACTATACTAGGAATAAAAATAGAATAAAATAAAACACAAAATACCTTAAACTTCAAAATTAGTTTTTTTTTTTTTGGGGGGGG
>OOIL02000725.1:336288-404681 GCA_900332095.2 Cuscuta campestris
GAATAATTGGTTGATGTCAATTTAACCATAGAATTATTTCCTGACTCCATATCTACGGTTTAACCAACGCTCTGATACCAAATGTTAGGGGAGAAGCAACAAGTAGGATACGACACCTACAAGGATCAACTTCAAGACAACCAACCAAACACTTAACCCAATTTACCACAATTGATTAACCAAGCACACAAAATCAGCAACACATCAAATAAACCACAACCAAATATGAAGAATAAAGATGCAAACGACACACGATTTTTATACGTGGAAAACCCCTTCGATGTGAAGGATAAAAACCACGGGACTTATAGGGAGTCCGCCCTCTTCTTCTCTTATTATGCAAATTGAGGGTAAAAACACCCAAACTCAGTCTACAAGGATGTCACAGCCCACCAACAACAACATACATAAGAGGCATCAACAATAGAGAAAGAAAATCAGGATTATCACCCAAAAACACAGCGTCGCACCAGCTGCGATTACAGAAGATCCGTAGCTCCGATTGACGTGAAAATTGAACAGATTGAAGCCCTAAGTGTTGGGAACAACCTCTGAAAATTTCAGCTCAATCCAACGGTTGGATCTCCGGCGATGATCGAATTTGTGCGGCTGGTCTGTACATTCTGCACCAGCACCTTTCCTCTCTCAATTCTGATTTTTTTTCTCTCTGCTCTCTCTCTACCTTGTCCGTAAGTCCACTGCCCAGCCCTTTTTTTTACTCTCCTTTTTTTTAGTCAACAAAGTAAAAACACAATTGGGCCCTCCACCAAAGAAAAATGGAACCCAAATAAAATGGGCTGGACCCACAACACAATTCATATAGAAGCATGAACTTGAACTATTATTTTACTATCATAGCTCACAAGGGATGGTTCAAAGTTTGGAAGACTGGGCAACAAATTTTCAATCAGTTGACAAAGAAACTAGCTCACGACAAAGGTCTATGCTCAACTATTTATTCAAATGCTATGTATGTTGTTATACTCTTTGGTCTTTGCTGTCCTACACTCAAATGTTTTTTTCTATCCATAAAGGATTAACCCATAACAAAAAACTGGTACAATAAATCAACAAAAACAAGAAATGTAAAGAAAACTTACTCCATCGCTGCCATTTCCTTTTATTTTCTAATTGCACTTTCTTTCTAAGTACTCCGCATGATATAGTAAAAATAAAAATGATGCCATAAATGGTAAGGAAACACCAAAAATGTAACAAAACTTAAAAGCATACCATTTGTATTCAACCAAAACCTTAATTAAAACAATTTTTAATTATGTAGTAGTTTCACAAAATTTAACATGCAGAAATAATGAATGAAATTTCCAACATAGAATTGTGCAAAATGCAAGAAATAGATTACCAGTTTTTCTTGGTTTTCATCCTGCCCAACAGTCCAGCAGAAGTGAAATAGACCATTTGCTTTGACCTTTCCCATCTCTTTGGTTTCTTTGATTAATGACATGTCCACTAGATATCAAATCAGAAACAATATGTTGTTCCTTTATAGATTCAGTTTGTCCTTGTATACAAAAAAACTGATAACAGTATAAGGTAGATACTACTACATAATTAAATATTGTTTTAAAAAAATAAATGTTAAAAAAATAGATATATTAAATTTACACTAAAAAATTAACCCAATTTTATTAAGTTACATTATAACTAAATATACTTTTCACAATTATAGTCAAAGTGGGCAAAAAAGCCAAACTAGGACGATAATTTTGGGACGGAGAGAGTATAAAACGAGAGATGATATGACTATTTTAAAACTGATCAATGAAAATATGCATGGAAAAGAAGATATGATTTAGCTCTATGATTAGTAATTGGAAGATATTTTTGGGATGGAGTATAAAAGTGGATTTTTCCCCGACATACTAGGGGTTCGTGTTTCTAGAAATTTTCGTTTCACACACTCACACTCGTGCCCACGCTTCATAGATACAATGAAGTTTAACTTCTTTCTCTATACCACACACTCACACATACACATTAGGATCACCATTTCATTTAAGAGCATAAACTTGAACTAACTTTTACCAGTATAGATCACAAGGGATGGTTCAAGGTTTGGAAGATCAGAAAAACAATTTTGAATTAGTTGATAAGGAAACTAGCTTGCAACAAAAGTCTATGTTCAATTATTTATTCAAATATTATATGTGATGTGATATATTTATCTCTCGTGCACTAGAATTCTCTACTTTCTCTTTCCTAAAAGGGATTAACAAATACTCCGGGTTGGTACAATAAATAAACAAAAACAAGAAATATAAACAAAACTTACTCCACCGCTACAATTTCTTTTTATTTTCTAATTGCACTTTCTTTCTAAATATGATATAGTACAAATATAAGGGGTGCAATAAATGGTGAGGAAAAACCAGATCTCTAAGATTCCATCAACTTTCATAAAAGGAGAACAAATCTAGCAAAATTGTAAAAATAAGTAGAAATAAAGGATATAAAGGAACCTTGTTTTAATATAAGTATTTTGGTAGTTTGAAAAATTGAAGGTGTAATTTATAAGATTAACTAGGGTAATATGGTTAGAAATAATAAGCACTTTATTTATACAGCCATTTGAAAATTATTAGCAACTGAGTTGGCCCGTAGACTTGGTATTCAATATTGGCCCATATTTCATCACCATCATCATTATCGTCAACATCATCATCACCATCACTACCATCGTTGTCATCATCATCATCATTATTACAATAACTTAAACTAAAAACTAGGAATAAATATTCTATGGAATTTCACTATTTAAAAAAAGGAATATTTCATTCAAATACTTCAATGTGAAATTCCATGAGCACTCTTGTAACCAGGGATGGGATCTTTGACCAATCCATGCCAAAGTGGAACTAGCGGGAGATCCCTTCACAGTCACAGGTGTCACAAAAGTGGCTTGGGGAACTCCAAATTAATTTTCAGAGTGTTTTGTTTTGGGAGCAATCACGTAACATCTCCCAATTTTCAGAGTACAGACTTTATTCTTCTTCCTTTTTAAAAATGCCAACGTAAGAAATTGTGATAAATGTTACGGAGCAAATGCAATTGCAAATAGCGATTAACTGATGACAATGATCAATAAACTCATATCTTTAGATGCTTTATAGATAGCTACTATTCATTGTTGAAAAGAGATTGTAAAATTGGAATCTCTTTGAGTGCCAATGCGGAGAGATCGAGATCATCAAAAGTTAAAAATATCCTATAGTGGGAATAATTTAGAATAGAAAAAAGATTAGAGTTTTTATTGAAACTCTCAACTCCCTTGGAGGAATTTGTTGGGTTCCTCTCCATACCTTTCCCAATGCCGATTTAACTCTCTATTTGAGATCATATATTCAAATCCCCTCATATTCATAGCATTTACAAGACTTTCCAAACTACAAACTAGGGAACTATGGAATTAAATAACCAATAGCTAACCTATTAATTGATCTTCCTAAATTATTTAAATAATAAACTACATCAAAATGACATAACAAACTTCTCTGGCTTCATATATTCTACGAAGTTTTGGACAGTAAATGCAGGAGTGCATCAAGGGTCTAACAGAAAGAATCTCTCTATTTCTCAAAGATAAGGTTGCAAACATCTTGACATCTCAAACCATAATGAAATTGGGATTACAGTAGGATTATTGTTGTTCTTATTGTAAAGTAGGTAAAACTAAACAACTAATACTTCGTACAATTGGTCCATAATTAAATAAGGTAAAAAGTAAACTAATGATTAGCTTCACTATTGCATTACAAATTCAATCAGAAACAAGTAATGATAGTGATAAATTAACTTCGCCGCGATGCTTTGCTACCACAAACATATCTTGGTGCCTTCTGCTGTGATAGGTAGTATTTCTCTTAAGAAAAAAAGGTATGGAACTTTCAATGCTTTTACTACTACAACAACAACAACCCAGTTAAATCCCACAAGAGTAGGGTCTGGGGGGTGTGTGTACGCAGACCTTACCCCTACTCGAAAGTAGAGAGGCTGTTTCCAAAGAGACCCCCGGCTCAACGTCGAAAGTTGCATTGCATGACTAACTGCTACTTCATTAATTAAAGAAGCGCGGACAGTTTAGAGATCCATTTTGATTTATTCCATCACACCCCAAAGCCAAAAAAATGGTGAAATTTTGGCTCCATCGGAGATGATGGAAAACTTTCAATGCTTTTACTTATGCAGTAAAAGGCAGTACAGCATTGGAATTAGTTATTTAGTTACCAAGCTTGTGGCACAAGATCTACTACTTCAGTGACATTAATAGTACTCCCTCCGTTTCTTAAAACCCTTCCTCTTTCATTTTTTTTGTTTTTCTTAAAACACTTCCCCTTTCTATTAAAAAACCACTTTTACCCCTACTTTTTCATACCCTACCTATCATATCATACTTTTTCACTAACAACTAAACTATCACATCTTACTTTTATCCATCACATCAAGGGCAAAATTGGAAAGTCAACTACAATTTAACACTTCCTTATTTTCCCCCAAAATCAAAAGAGGAACTCTTTTGAGAAACGGAGGTAGTATTATTTTTAGTCAACCCTCTGTCCTTCTATATGATTTTAGTCTATTTGTGATGGAAAACTTTCAATGCTTTTACTTATGCAGTAATGCATTGGAATTAGTTATTTAGTTACCAAGCTTGTGGCACAAGATCTACTACTTCAGTGACATTAATAGTATTATTTTTAGTCAACCCTCTGTCCTTCTATATGATTTTAGTCTATTAGTGAATAGTGACTAATCAGGTAATGGTTTTGGTTACTTTATTAGAATGAAAATGATTGATTTATTATACCTAGATTTTCTCTAAATAACTGAAAGCAGTGTCCACACTCATAAGACTTCCCATAATCGTTGTCATCTTCCTCTTTAATTCATTTCTGTTATGAGCAGTATCCACGAAGCAAGATATAGTTCCTTACTTGATATCAAAAATGGAACTCTTCTTCGTGGCGAAAGCCAAATTATTAAAAACATTTCATAATTTCAATAATAAACCTTTAGTGCGCGTTCACTATCACTGCTGGCTCGTCCATGCCTGTCCTTCCGGGCAGCTACCTCACAACCTAATGGTCCTAATCCTGTGTGTAGTCATTCAAAAACAAACACACGCTCTACATAAGTTGAGTGGCAAACCAATAGATGTAAACTTCTCATACATGTGTATCTCATGTCATGCCACACATAAAATACATAATGCATCGCACAATTTATTGTTCTCATATACATAATCATAATACATGCATAATCTTATAAGAGATCAATTCCAACTTTTAGCTATCGTCCTTTGTTATTAAACTATCATTGTTCCCAATAATTCATATAACATGTTTACCTTGTCAATTCACAAAATTATCCGACATAGTCGTATAAACCAGATCAGTATTCAACTGCACAACAAAACCCATTTCATAAATCCTCATCACTTTTTAAAGTACTTTGGCCTAAAGTAAGTCCCTTTAAGAAAAATGATCTTTCACTATATCTCACAGTAATATAAATTAGGGATTTGTAAGAACATGGATGCATACATATAAATGCACAGCATTCACAGTTTATCACATGAACACATACACCCATCATCTAAATCTTAGCAATTAACTAAGAAAGACAGATTTATACACCTACGACGATTGATTACCCGTGGTTTTATCAAAGAAATAGACAGTGTGAAGTTGAAGAAGAAAGGGGTGAACTCTGCTTCAGTTCTGAGTAAGAAACGCCCGGGGAAAGAGGTAAAATCTTTTCATCCGTGGAGAATGCTACTTACACCCCATTTTGTACCCCAAATAAAACACCCCCCCCCCCATTACCCACCCAATCCCCTCACGTTATTCTCACTCTCTTCCTCTCTTTCCACTTCTAGCTTTTCCTCTCCGCTTCAGTTTCCGACCACAACTGTTGCCGCTGCGATTTCCGACCTCTTTCTAGGTCGGTCCGACGACACACGATTAACCCGGCCGAGCCGATGAAGATCTCCAATCGGGCCATGGAGAGAGGAATTTCAAGAGTAGGCAGAAGGAACACTAGACCAGCCGGCAAGACTGTCACTTCTATATCAGGCGACTTCTCTCGCCAACGTCTCCTTTTATCTGATTTTTATTTATTTATTTATTTTGAATTTACTTGCCTATTTTTGTGGTCGAAGAGGGGGTGGGGACATTTGGAATACACCAAATGGTGTATTCCTAGCATTTTCCTTAATTGGAATTTTAATTTGAAGATGCTACATGTACTCCAAACTTTGTACCGCATTTGTACACTACAGTTACGCACCAACATTTTGATGGTTCACACTAACAAAAAGTATGAGTGTGTTAACAAAAATTTACCACTGACACAAAGTGTTGGTGCGTTAACAAAAATTAGCATTACACCAACATAAAACGTTGGTGCATCTCTGCAGTGTACAAAATGGGCTACAAAATCTTGGAGTACAAATACATTACCCTTTCAATTTAGTTTTACTTCCAAGTTAAGATTGCAAGATTTTTTTTTGAATGAAGAAATTGCTGCAAGATTGTCACCTCAAGTTGCAAGTTATGTATTTCTAAATTTCGACAATAATTTTGAATGAATTTATATGTAAAAACTTTGGTTTTCAAAAGTCAATGTGTATAATAGAGGAAGGATATTTTTGCATTTATAAAAGCGATAAGGTTCTCATGACATTGCACGATAATGTCATACGATGACTCAAAGACGCTCCGATGCCTCATTTGTAAAATTGACGGTTCTTATCCCTAAGCTTCAGTAAATCCCCACCCCGCCCCGACTCGAACACACCCCACCCCACCCACCCCAGATCGAACACAAATCCCACATGTCGGACACATTTAGTCTTCCCACTAATGCCACGAACCCACGATAGACCTCAAGAAGAATCTCCGGCCAGTATATCCCAACAGCCAAACTGGGCTTCGATTCTTACGACCTGGTTGTGCTCTCTGCTGGCTTTTTAATGGACTGTTCTACAAACTGTCAAATGGTTGCAGATCTTGTCAAATATCACCAACAATCCATCCACACTTCAAAGTCCCATTTCCATTTCAAGCAGTCCCAGATTCAGAATCGATCTTTCTTTTCCCCCCGGCGCCATGATCTTCACTTGGATTCTTTATCTGTTTCGTTAAAGAAGCCATTAAGCAGATCAAGATTTCCCCTTTGTGCCCTCTCCTCCCCCACCCCTCCTCCTCGCAGCAGAGAAGAAGCCATTTCTCAGGCGAGGGATTCTCTTTGCAGCACTTTAGAGAAGCTTCTCAGCGGTCCCAAACTCGTCGGCAGGATCAAGAAGGTAAAACCCCCAAGGTTCCGAGTCGAAATTCCTGTTAATGATGACTCGCCCGAGTCACTCTCGCGGATTGCAGTTGAGGTGTTTGAGAATATGCCCATTAGAAGAAAAGGCTCTAATGTCAAGATTCTGATTCTGTGGCCCGATAAGAGCTTGGCAGAGGCTGCGAATACCTTTCTAACTAGTTCCTCCAGCGCCATTATTGAGAACCTTGAGGTTTCTTCAGTAACAAATCGTTTGGGCAGTATCAGAGTTTCGAATGATGTGATTGTGTTTCTTGCTCCAGAGCCTTCACAGGTTGAAGTTATGAAGGACATCACTGGCGGCGTGCATCCAAAGCCAGTGGTAATTTTCAATCCGAAATGGGGATTCGAAGAAGAGGGGATGTTTAGGGAGTTGAGGGAATTTGTGGGCTCATTTGAGACTGTGTATTCATTCATTGGGTTGGAGGTCAGAGGGGTGCTGAGCAGAAGAAAAGGGGCTATTTTCAAGTGCGGCAGAGATGGGAGATGGAATGTGTTGGTTGAAGAAGAAGAAGAAGAGGGAGAGTGGAAGATGATCTCCACTTTCAAAACAAGGCCATCCATCACTGAAGTGGAGAGTGTTTTGTACAATTTGATGGCCATGAATTCTCCACTTACAAGGTCTGCAAAATTCTTGAAGGGCTTGGTGTCAAGGCTCACTGGTAAAAGTTAAACAACAAATTCCATCATTTTCTCATAGCTCCTCCCTTTGCTTGGAACTAAACCTTGATGGGTTAGTTTAAAACCTGCTAAAAATAAAATGGGAAAATCTCACTTTGGACCCTCAAAAGGTAGCAAAAAAGTAGAATACACCCTCACTTTTCCTAAATTTTATAGTGCATTGATAACTCGGGTTTGGGTTAGTATATTTTATTCTTTTTTGGGTATTTTTAGTATTTTTATTGTTTAATTTTCATCTGTTTAGCTTAATTTTATTTTAATTCTTTTTTTACAAACCTTTTATTTCCATTCAAAAGTAGTTGTTTTTAATCATTTTTTTTATGTGTTATTTTTCTTAACCCAAGTTATCAAATATCTTATTTAGAAAAGTGTATAAAAAGGCCAAATGGAAAAGAAGAACATGTTTGGGCCAAAACAACAACAACAACAACAACCCAGTTGAATCCCACAAAAGTAGGGTATGGGAAGGTTGTGTGTACGCAGACCTTACCCCTACTCGAAAGTAGAGAGGCTGTTTCCAAAGAGACCCTCGGCTCAACGTCGAAAGTTGCATTGCTTGACTAACTGCTACTTCATTAATTAAAGAAGCGCAGACAGTTTAGAGATCCATTTTGATTTATTCCATCACACCCCAAAGCCAAAAAATGGTGAAGTTTTGGCTCCATCAGAGATGATGGAAAAGTTTGGGCCAAAACCCAAACCTTAAAGTATTAGCATCTCAGTCAACACGGCACAACGCAGCAGCAGAGAAACGGTGAAGTCAAATTGCAACCAAGTCTCAGATTGAAGCAAGAAATCAGCGATGAATCATTCAAATCCTTTCAAAATCGATGTATTCAAATCCTTTCAAAATCGATGTGTAACCGAACGGCGACTTCAATTCTTCAAATCAAATGCTCTAACGTTCGGCCAACAATTCCACCTCTGACCAAGTAAGCAACTGTTTATTCTACGCTACTATCTCAAATCAACGGGAAGATCCTCTGGTCTATAAATTAAGCACGGAATTGCACTTTCAGAGAAGGGGGGAGACGAACCACTAGAGCTCCAATTTTTGAAATTCTTCATCTTCTTCTTTTAGGTAACCAAATAAAATGCCTTCCGGAATTAATCCGGAAGTCATCCTTGTTTTTCCCCCTCTCTTGTAGATTTCTTTGTTAAAGTGTTGCTTAATGTAAGCTTGTTCCTCTTAAACAAATTGAAAATTAAAAAAAATGTTTTTGTTCATGATGGGCTGATATCCAACGGGCCCAAATGAATCATTTAAACAACTTGGGTCAAGCGCTTGGGGAATACTCAGGCTTGGGCCGGCCCATGGAGTTAAGTCCGGCCAATTCCAATCCAAGAACGGTTGGCAGAGTCAATTCAGAGAAGGAGACGGAACGGAATGACGGAGATGAAGCCGGAAAAAGAGGATCGCGCCATTGACGGGATAGACTCCACTGATTATGTATTACCTTAATTGTCTAGAGCCCATGTATAAATAGAGGGGACCCGAAAGGGGAAAACTCAAGCTAAATCAAGCCGATAATACACACCCAATTCTCGAATTCTCGTTCTTAATTCTGTTCTTACGATCCGTTCTCTGAATCGGATCATTTGGTGGATTTATTGTCCATCAAATTGGTGCTCTCATTGAGAGTTCGAGAATCATAATCAGAGGAAACCCTCCACAAAGACGATGGTGCAAACACGCAGCAATGCCAACGCAGGTATCGGAGCTCCCCACCAGGGAGAAAACAGCGCCACTGGAGGCCGGCACCCCCCATCACCACGGTGGAAGCAGAGGCCCTCATCCAGAGGGTCGGAATCACGGCTGAGCAGTTCAAGGAGGTGCTGGCGGTACTGACGCCCAATCGCGAGATTGTGGTGGAAGATGTGGCTGGGGGACCCACAGGCGGAAAGGCTGGACCTACGGGCTCCCAGGGAAAAAAGAAGAAAGTAAGGCTGTCCCAGAAGAAGAAGACAACCAAGCCTAATGGGAAGGGCATGATGGAGGATGCGCTGTCCAGATTGGATGAAGAAGATGAGTCGTCCTCTTTCGAGCGGATGTCTGCCTTTGACCGTTTGGGAGATCCCAAGTCTAAGAAGCCCCAGACCTCCGCGTTCGAACGGTTGCAGGACACTCGGTCGGCCCGTAAAGGCGACCTGAGGGATACGCTCAAGGAGAAGAGAGGAGAATCCACAGCGACCTCCAAGGTCGGTTCTGAGGAGCGACGAAGGGCGGTCGAGGAAAAGGGAGCAGCTGAGTTGTGGAGAATGTATGAGCAACTGGAGAAGCGGCTGGACGCCTAAAACCCCTACCGACAAGCGGTGTTCAGTGAGGTAACCCCCTTTTCCAGAAGGATCATGTCCTGCCCTCTCCCTGACAACTTCAAGACTCCCCAGATTAAAGCATACAACGGGACGACCGACCCCCAGGACCACCTTGCTCGCTTTGGGGCGAACGTGGTCATGTATGCATACCCAGAAGAAATCAAGTGTCGATGCTTCCTGGCGACACTGGAAGGGCAGGCTTGTGAGTGGTTTCACAAGTTGCCCAAGGGATCGATAGACAAGTGGAGCGACCTGGCCCACAAGTTCTTGGAGCACTTCGCGTCCATCCGAAGACAAAAGCTCCCCTTCTCTCACTTGCTCAATGTGAAGATTCGGAAGGGAGAGCAGCTCCGGGAATTCATTAGTAGGTGGGAGAAGGAGGCCAGGGACGTCCAAGGGGCGGACGACCAAGCCCTGATCGCCATGCTCCAAGCTGCACTCCCCCAAGGGGATGTGCGCAACGAGCTGCGACGGAATCTGCTCTCGACCTATCAGGAGATGTTGGCCAGGACGAAATACCTGGCATTGGAAGAGGAAGACGATGAGCCGTCAGTCTGAAAGGAGAAGAAAAGCGGGCCACCGGTGGTGGAAGGAAAGAAAAGGAAGGATTACGGTAAGGGGCCAAACCCCACTGGGTATCATACGAACAGACATCCTGTTCCTGCGGTGTAGTCTTTACCTGCCCCTCCTCACAGTCGAGAAAGCTATGGTGTGCAAGATGCACCCAAATACTGCGAGTACCACCGTAACAGCACCCACAACACGTCGGAGTGCGTTACGCTGAAAAAGGAGATGGATCAGTTGATCGCCAGGGGCTGCCTCCTCGGTCGGAGCGACCATCCTCAAGTAACCGGACCTGGAGGAGACCGGCAGCCCCCACAGCAGCGATCACAGCAGGAGAAGGGCAGGAGGATGGATGACGACATCTGGGGAGAGATTGTGATGACCTAGATGAGGAGGAAAGGCAGGGTCGCCGACACCTGGGGTGTCGGTTCATCATGGGAGGCAACACCGGAGGAGATTCAGTGTCCTCACGAAAGAAATGGAAAAATATGGTGCATCTGGCTGAGGTACAAAGGCCACCGCTACCCAAGCGGAACAAGAAGGAACCTCTGATTTTCACAGACGAAGATTACCCGCCAGTCCTCAGCCCCCATAGAGACGCACTGGTGATAAAGGTGGAAATCAATAATGTGGTCGTCCACCGTACTTTAGTTGATACTGGCAGCTTGGTCAATGTTATGTACAGCAACACCTTTATGGAGTTGGGGTTGTCTCGAAGCAACCTAAAGCCAATCCATACGCCACTGTCAGGGTTCACAGGAGATACCATTGAAGCTGAAGGGACTATCACGGTGAAGGCTGGGGTAAGAGATGGCACCCACCGACTTTGGATCGACATGGAATTCATGGTAGTGCAACTCGACTGTGCACACCATTTGATTCTGGGGTGACCAGGGTTGGAGGACCTGGAGTGCGTAATCTCCCCCGTCCACCTGTGCCTGAAGTTCAACACTCCCACAGGGGTGAGAGTGGCAAAGGGGAACCAAAGCTTGTCTCGATCGTGTTATGTCAGGGCAACCAAAAGCCAGGCACGAGTCGATGAGAACGTGACCACGATCTGTGCTGCGATCCAGAAAGAGGAGGGGTGACCTGGAGCTGAGCCAGCGGACAAAATTGAAGAAGTCACCCTGTACCCGGCCAAGCCAGAGCAGAAGGTAAAGGTAGGTAAAACTTTACTGCCTAGGTTAAAGGAGCAACTGTTGGAGGTCCTTCAAGCATTCAAGGTGTTGTTCGCTTGGGGCCCAGAAGATATGCCCGGGGTCGACCCAAAGATCATCTGCCATAGGTTGGCAGTAGACCCGACCCACAAGCCGGTCAAGCAGAAGAAACGTTTTCTTTCTTCAGAACGAAGAGAGTTTGTCACCAAGCAGGTGACAACCCTGCAGTCCATTGGGCACATCCGGGAAGTCCGCTACCCGGAATGGTTGGCGAATGTAGTCCTCGCATCCAAAGGGAATACCTGGCGGATGCGTGTCGATTACACCGACCTAAATAAAGTCTGCCCAATGGATCCTTTCCCTCTCCCCAACATTGATCAGTTGGTTGATGAGACGGCAGGGTGTGAGCTGATGAGTTTTATGGATGCATTTAGCGGGTACCATCAAATCAAGATGGCAGCAGCGGATGAAAAGAAGACCGCTTTCATTACCCCCAATGGAGTGTACTGTTACAGGGTAATGCCTTTTGGCTTGAAGAATGCTGGAGCGACCTATGCACGAATGGTCAACAAACTGTTTGCGCCGGTGTAAGGGGGGTGTATGGAGGCATGTGTGGACGATATGATCGTCAAGTCCAAGCAAATGGAGTCCCACGCCGAAGATCTGGAGAAGGTCTTTAAGATCATGAAGAAGTTCCAGCTCCGCCTTAACCCTAAGAAGTGTACATTCGGGGTTTAGGGGGACAAGTTTCTAGGACATATGGTCAGCCGAAGAGGGATTGAGCCTAATCCGGAAAAGGTGAGGGCAATCCTGGAGATGGAGCCTCTGCGGAATGTGAAGGAGGTCCAGCAGCTCACTGGCAGGATCGCTGCTCTCAGTCGCTTCTTGTCGAAGATAGCTGATCGAGTGGCACCTTTCTTTCAGACCATTAAGAAGAACAGAGGGTTTATCTGGACCAAAGAATGCCAGCGGTCCTTTGAAGGGTTGAAGGCATACCTCCTCTCCTCACTGGTGCTTTCGAAGCCAGAGCCCGGAGAGACCCTATTCCTATACTTAGGAATCTCTCCTCGAGCTGTGAGCTCGGTGCTAGTGAGGGAGGAGGAGGGCACGCAGCGACCTGTGTACTATGTGGCCAGGGTGTTGCAGGGGGCTGAGTTGAGATATACAAGCATGGAAAAAACTATCTTTGCGGTGGTATGCACGGTGAAGAAACTCGCCCCATATTTTCATTTTCAGGCTCACCCGGTCCATGTGTTATCTCAAACCCCAATCGGAACACTCCTTCAGAGCTCAAATGCCCCGTCGCGAGTCAGGAAGTGGGGAGTGTTCCTGGGGTCTTTCCAAATAGAATTTAAGCCGCGACCGGCGATAAAGGGGCAGGCCTTGGCAGATTTTGTGGTGGAATGCACTGCGAGGGAAGAAGAGTCCAATGGAGAGGAACCCGAAGGAAACTGGTGGACTGTATACACTGATGGCTCGTCCGCGACTGACGCTTCAGGGGGAGGTGTCGTGGCAATATCACCGGAAGGGTTCAAAGCATACTACTCCGTGAGATTCTTGTTTAAAGTCTCAAACAATGAGGCTGAATATGAGGCGTTGCTTTGCGGTTTGAGGCTAGCAGCTTCATTAAGAGTTGAACGAATTCAAATCCGATGCTACTCCAAATTGATAGTAGGCCATGTCACGGGAGAATTTGAAATATAGGGACACCGGTCTGGAGTTTCTTAAAGCATTAGGGGCATATCGGATAGAGCAGGTCTCCCGAGAAGAGAATGCCGAAGCGGACATCCTGTCAAAACTTGGTCCGGATTCTCCAGAACATATCAGGGCAATGACCCAGGAAGAGGAGTTGCTCGAGCCAAGCATCAGTCCCAGACAAGTGCTGGTCGTTACGCTCAAAGAGCCAGATTGGATCTATGAAATTACCATGTACATCCTGTTGGACAATGTGCTATCATGAATACATATTTTGCAATGTCATTTGCCCATTGTCTTTTAGGTTTTGATAATGACAAAAGGGTGACAAAACATCATCATCAATTTGTGCATCAAGGCTAAGAACCAAAGCTACAACAAGTTCATATCCGTCCGTGAAGAAGGGACTTGAGCATCGGTGGAAGAAACGAGACCGAAGCGGTTGTTTCATTAGTTGGGTAGTGTTTTAGGTCTTAGATTTTGTGTTAAAGAGTATGGCATCTCTAAGGTTCATTCCCTTATCATCCTACCTTTAAAACACATTTTTTAGCAAACTATTCGAACAAATTGCAAAATATTCGAATAAATCCCTGAACTTCTTAGTTGAATAAATCCAGAACTAATTGAATAAGTCTTGGTATTTCAATCTGATTTATTCGAATAAATCACAATTTATTCGAATAAGAACTGGTTTTTCAAGCCACGCGATTGATCCAAACTTTTCGAATAGGTCTTGAGTTATTCGAATAAGTCGACAGTTTCAACTATCAAACGGCTAGTTTTTTTGAATGCTTTTCATCCCTATCCACTCCCCAACTTCTATAAACTATCTACTTTCGTGATTATCTTCATAAGAACACTTAGAACACTTTGAAAAACATATCCTTTGAATATCCAATGAGATTCTACTCAATCCCCTCCTTATATCCAAGCAAGGCAATTGTTTTGATTGCTAAATCATTTCTTGCTTGAGTTTTTCCTCATTGCTTGAGTCTTTGAGAGATATTGTCATATTCTAAAGGACTTCATTGTATTTGCAACAATCTACTCCGTGTTGGGAGAATTACTCGGTTGCGGTTTGTTTTCTTACTTTATTGTAAGGGATTTGTATTCTTGGTGTTGGGATTACACCAAGTGGTAGAAATCCTAACGGTTTGTGAAATCAAACGTTAGGTGGAAGAAATCCTGAGTTTTGTGAAATCAAAACTTCGGTGGTAAGATAAGAGGCTTGTGAAATCAAGTTCTCGAGTTGTATTCGGATTGTCAAACTCCGTTAAGTTTGACGGGTTAGTGAAGGCCTGGGCACGATTGCTTCGGGGACTGGATGTAGGCATTTAGGCCAAACCAGTATATATCGTGTGTGCATTGCTCTTATCCTTCACTTTATTTTGTTTGTGGTGCATTATTTTTATTGAATATTCGTGAAGAACGTTTCCGCGCAAAAAACTGGTCTTTTGAAGAACACCTCTATTCACCCCCCCTCTAGAGGTGTGAGAGACGTCTAACACATCCTTGATGGGTTGCTACCTACCGACCCAATTGCAGCGAAGGTGGTGAAACGACGTGCACCTAGCTACACGCTGGAGTGCGGTCGGCTGTACAAGCGGTCGTACAATGGTACATTATTGAGATGCCTAAGGAGTGGCGAGGCGCAGAAGTTAATGGAGGAAATCCATGAAGGGATATGCTCAGCACACCAGGGAGCCTTCACAATGTCCAGAAAGGTGACTCTACAAGGGTATTTCTGGCCAACGATTATCAGAGATTGCGCAGAATATGTGCGTAGATGCAAAGTTTGCCAGGAATTTCAAAAGGTGCCAGGGCGACCAGCGACAAACTATACCCCGATTAGCACGGCGATTCCCTTTGCTCGGTGGGGAATTGATCTGGTTGGCATTTTGCCCAGGGGAACAGGGAACAACACGTACCTGGTGGTCGCGATCGACTACTTTACCAAGTGGGTCGAGGCTGCCCCTGTGCCGACCATCACCGAAGAGCAGATGAGGAAGTTCGTATCCAAGCAAATCTTGTGCCGATTTGGGAGCCCCAGTAGATCATCACCGACAATGGAACCTAGTTTGAGGCTAGAGGGTTCAATGAGTTTCTACAAAGCTAGGGTATAAAACACAGCTATGCGGCGGTCGGGTACCCCCAAACCAATGGGCAGGTCGAGAACACCATCGTACCATTGTGGATGGCTTGAAGAAGAAGATAATGGAATGTAAAAGCGCCTGGGGGGAGGAATTGACGTATATCTTGTGGACCTACAGAACCACCCCGAGGAAGGCTACGGGTGAAACCTCGTTCTCGCTTACATATGGGTTTGAAGCGAGGGCTCCAGCAGAAATTTCATTGCTGAGTTATAGAGTGGAGACATTTGACGCCCAGGAGAACGAAGAAAACTTAAGGGCGGAGCTGCACCTCATTGATGAGCGGAGAGAAAGGGCGTACATACGAGCGGAGAACTACCGTCGGCAAGTCAAGTCGTACCACGACCAAAGGGTGCGACCGAGGCAGTTTGGAGTAGGCGACTGGGTCCTTAGGAAAAGGGAGGTCAGTCGGCCGACCAACAGAGGGAAGTTCGCTAAGAGTTTCGAGGGACCTTACATCATAAAGGAGGTGTTGGCCGATGGGATGTTTAGATTGCAGACACCAGCTGGAGGCGACGTTCCGCGAGTATGGAATGCCGCCAACCTTATTAAATTTTACCAATAGATTGTATTCCAGCCGTATTTCTCTCTTAAAGTTTAATAAAACCAGCATTCTGGCATATCTTTTCCCCTATTCTAAAAAAAGGAGCTTCCAAAAGAGATCGCTAGTCTAAGCTGTATGGTGATTCGCACTAAGACACCCAACAGGGGATGAAGTGTCGAACCCTGTCAAGCGACCAAGATTGAAGGCTGTCAAGCGACGCGACTAACCAGAGGGCGACGCCGTGGCGAGAAAGCCTAAGAAAATGTTCAAGTCCTGAGCATAAAATTTGCTGATCGTATGAGCGACTAGCGGACCTTGGAGGAATGGCGACGCCATAGGGGTTGAAATAACCCGAAAATGGCTAAGTCAAAAGAGGCGAGGTATTCTCTAATTAAGGTTTGAGAATACCTAAACGCTCAAAGTGAGATGCGAAAGAGAAGAAGATGGAACTTGTAAGTAAACAGGTAACATCAAAATACATTTATGAAAATGTGTATTACATTTCAAGGATAATCTCTTGCGTCTACACATACAATACAGTTGAGAACAATCTCTACATACTTCCAAAAGAAGGGATATTTTCCCATACATCTCTTACAAGGAAAAAGAGGAAAAAGGAAATTTGGAACTTTGCGCAGCTGAAGCCCGGAAAGGATGAAGAATCCAGGGGAAAAGGCAAGGTTGAAGGGTAGTTCAGCAGCCGTATAGGCCAACAGAACTCCAATCACCGGCCGTCTAGAGCGACCACCTTTCTTCTCCATCATGGAACAGGAGTGGTCGCCCCCAACCGCGGCAAAAACCCACCGCCCTTCTCCTGCCAGGGAAGGACGGGAGGCGACTCACTTTTCTATGAGCCCCAATCGGCATCACCTTGAGGAGGAAGCAGACCTTGAGGCTGGGCGAGCTACACGAGATCGCCTAGGAGCCTTCCGGGGAGGAGAGCGGCTAGCTGGACGAGGCAGGGAAGAACCCAGTTCTTCCCCCACCACAACCTCGTCCTTAGGTCTCACCGGTGAGCTGGTGCGACTTTCATTGGTCCATCGCTCCAAACTCGCGTAATATGCGCACTCATGCTCTAAGAGGGGTAAGTGCTCATCGTGGAAGCTCTCCCAGGCCATGCATTGCAGCGAGTGGAGGGGGCATGGGGCATCCCAGTCAATTCGCCCGTCAGGCAGGCGGTTGGCAGAGAGAGCCTTGTACGCCTCGCTGAAATCATCATAAGGGTTTGGTGGAACCGGCGGCGGTTTCACCGATGACCACTGCCGGCGAGGCAATCGGCAACAGAATTCGTAAGGGTCTAGCCCCCCCAGTCATTGGAATTGACTAACTTGGGGGAGGAGGCAAGCTCCGGCGAAGAAGGAGCCGGCCCGTCGGAAAAATTCAGAGATATAAGAATTCCTTCAGACATGACAAAAATGGAGAAAGGGAAAATATTTGCTCATGGAACAAAACGAGGGCCAGGGAGCTTATAAATAAGCCCAGGTGAAGAAACCGAAGAGACGGTCAAGTCCCAAGGCAGCTGCACCGATAAAGCAGCCTTGAGTCGCGCGAAGGTCCAATCAAAAACTGCAAGGGGTATTGGGTCCGTTGGGCGGCACGCTGACTAATCCTGAGTTTGGGCTTGGTTATGTAATTGGGCCGGGGCCGGAAGTTGGGCCCGAACAAACAAAATCGTCTATGTTAGCCAGCTAAACTAAAGAAAAGAGTACTGAAGTAAAATGCAGGAAAAGGGAAGTATATGGTAAACCCAGCAAGTCAAATAACATAGGAGCACTGTATCAAAATGACAAATCACCCCAAAAAATCACAAGTGTTTGCAAAGTGAGGGAGAACAACAGGGGAGGTTAGACGCTCGAGCTGGGGTTTCCACTTGCCTTGGACGTGGCTAAGCTGGCCCCCAGATTCTGGTCGCCTTGTCCGTCTCCCTCTTCTTCTTCTTCTTTAGAAGCACTCGAGCTCCCTCCGTCCAAGAAAGGACTGGGGTCGAACTCGGCCAAGGAGCGACAGAGAGGAGGAAAGCCGAGATCAGGGAGAGTGAATCCTTTAGGGAGCTGGGATAGCCTGTCGCGGAAAACTTGTTGGGCGCGAAAGAGCCCACATTTGAAGGACTTAGTCCCCTCGTTGACCATCCATTGAGCCCCAGGTTCAGTTTTGAGCCATGCGGTTGTCAGCTTGTCCATCCGCTCTAGAGCGACCATCGTGAAATCAGGAGAGGACTTGAAGGATTCAATCGCTTCCTCCGTGTGACGGTCCCGGTCGCTCCTCTCCATCTCCAACTATTGGATCAGGTCTGACTTTTCCCCTTCCAGCTTGACCACACGAGTGGAGACGGATTCTACCTCCGAGGACAAGGAGGCCTTGTCTGCCTCAAGAGCGGCGCAACGGTCCTCCTGGGAGGCTTTCTCCACAACGAGCGCAGCGCAGCGACTCTCTTTCTCTTCCAGCTCCCTCGTAAGGCGGGCGACCTCTTCTTGCAGCTCCTTCTGCTTGGCCTCCGCTACTCTCATCGCTTCATCTAAGGCAGCTTGACGGCTTTGTTTCTTGCCGACCACCTCAATCATCCCCAACGTGGCCTACACCAAGGCATGAAGGTTAGGAATGCGAATGGAAGGAATGGTGCATAGGAGATCAAGACAAGTATCTGGCTTAGCCTCAAGAGGACCATGTTGTCAAGGTCGTCCTCAGAACCAGCTGAGATGCGGGCCTGGTCCTCTGCGGGCAGAGTGATCAGGGTCTCCAGCTGCACGTCCCCTAGACTTTGGGGCAGAGGAGGAATGCAGAGCCTCGTCGAGCGACCCCTGGTCGCCACCTCGTAGGTCACTGCGGGCGACGAAGGAGGTCGCTCCGAGGCAACGCCCTGGGACGACCCAGCGAGGTCGCCACCCGGCATCACAGAGTACGGTGGGAATGGCTCGCCAGCGTACCCGTTTCCAGGGCAGCGTCATCCTGGTCCTCCACCACAACCACAGCCGGCTCTCGAGGAGGACTCTCCTCCTCCTCTCGGTGGGAGGAAGAGCGCTTGCCTTGGCTCTTTGCCTCTCTCTTCCTCTTCCTCCCTGCTGTGAAACGACTGAGCAGGAGATCGACGTCCATCTCTTCTCCTGAATCCTGTAATTCAACTGGAAGTGGGGAAAATGGTTAGCTTCAAAAGAGATAAAACAAAACATTTTGGCAAAGAGAAGGTCAATTACCAAAGGGACCACAGTCAAGACCTTCCTCAGGAATGTCCCTCAGCTGGTCAGGCTTATACCCCCCGGGAATGTCCCTCAGCAGGTCGGGTTGGTGACGAAGCTCATCCTGGATGAACTCAAACCCCAACCCGGCAAGGGTTTCTTCTGTCACCACCTCTTTGATGCTCATGACTCCCTTGTTGCAGAGTTGGCGAGTGATGGACAATAGGGTGGCATCAGACGGGGGGCATGGGATGCGACGGGAAGAAGGGCACCCAGAACCTGTGAAAGGAGATTCGGGCCCCGTCGAAACAAAAACAAAGAAAGGCTTCCAGTCTTTGGTTGACCCCTTCTTGTCACTGGCGAAGAGTTTACTGGACCTCTAGGAAAGGCTGGCATAGGACGCCCAATCCTTATGGCCCTTGGTCAGCTTGAATGTGAATAAGAAATGGTCCAAGGTTGGCTTCACCCCTACATCCTTGCACCGAACCAGATAACTGGCGATGTACCGGTGAGAGTTGGGGACCAGCTGGCAAGGAAGGAGGTCCACTACGTTGAGGAATTCGATCAACAACGAATGGAGTGGGAAGCGCAGCCCCTTCTTTAAAGACGCCAGATGGACCGTGAAGAACCCTCGAGGAGCGTCTAGGGCGGTTTGGGTGCTGGTAGGTCTCAGGACCTTGATGGAAGGTCCAACCATGTCAGTAGCATCGGCGAACCCCTGGTCAGTAATCTGGCAATGGCACAGCGCCATGATGTTTTCGTCCAATCTAACCCTCGAGCCCTCATCTACCGGGGTTGAGGAAGGGAATTGCTTCCTCAATCGACGCCGTTTTTGGCCAGGCACGGCCGACGGCGACGGCTGGGACGATTGAGTGTGGCCGGGGTTACGACCAGAGGCCGATTGATCGGCTTGGCGAGAATTGGACGATGGGGTAGTCGAATCGGAGTCTGAAACAATCATGGCGGCGAGAAAAGGAACTGACGTGGAAATGAAGAAAAACGGGTCGGGTAGCAGCGGAATCACAGACGAATGATGATGGAGAAGGCGAAAGAAAGAGATGGCGTCCAGCGGCGGTTTTTAACTGACAATGGGAAGGCGAAGCAGCAGGTCATGATTACCTATTTGTGGAGATCGTGCCCAAATGTCACGCAGAACCCAAGGAACGGCCCGGATCCACGCTGGAGCGCCCACGTGGACTTCGTAAACTCCCCATTCCTCAACTTAGCCTAGTCGAGGAATGAGGAGTTGGGGGGCTTGTGATGGGCCGATATCCAACGGGCGGCCCAAATCAAACATTTAAACAACTTGGGTCAAGCGCTTGGGGAATACTCAGGCTTGGGCCGGCCCATGGAGTTAAGTCCGGCCAATTCTAGTCCAAGAACGGTTGGCAGAGTCAATTCAGAGAAGGAGACGGAACGGAATGACGGAGATGAAGCCGGAAAAAGAGGATCGCGCCATTGACGGGATAGACTCCATTGATTATGTATTACCTTAATTGTCTAGAACCCATGTATAAATAGAGGGGACCCGAAAGGGGAAAACTCAAGCTAAATCAAGCTGATAATACACACCCAATTCTCGAATTCTCGTTCTTAATTCTGTTCTTACGATCCGTTCTCTGAATCGGATCATTTGGTGGATTTATTGTCCATCAGTTCATTTTTCTTGTATGTTTCTTTTTGAATGTTTATATTAAATCCCTTATGAATGAAAATTGATTCTTACTAGTTTCTTCAATTTTACGCAAATTGATGTTAAACTGGTTGAATTATAAATTTGATTTCATAAGTAGGTTCGTATGTCGAATTCGGTTATCATTGAAGCTAATTTAGCTACATATTTTAGTTAAGTGATTCTCGAATTCATACGTGAATCTTTTTTTTGTGACTTGTGTTTTGTAAAATTTTAAGGTAAATGATCTTCTTAGCCACATAAGTCGAACGTTTTCCTTAAGATTCGTTATAGAGTGATTGTTTATGTCTTGGTGTTTTTGTTTGTTATTTTCATAAAAATTGGGATTGTTTAAGCGCAATAAACAACTCTTGATTTTATGAAAATGTGTAATGTTTTTCTTATGTGAATAGAATACAATTCTTATGCTTGAGTTATTCAAGGAGACCCGCAAAATATTTTCATCATTAGACGTTAAAGTTTATTAAAGTGTATCAAATGTTCTTCGTGAATACCTTGTGCATGGGAGTTAGAATGAAAGAAAGATTCGCTCTTTTATAAACTCTTTCATCTTTTTTTTTAACTTTTTCATCTTTTGGAATCATTGTTTGAGCGCTTCAGGTGAGTGGGGGTTTAAAGTAACCAAAAGGCCTTTGAATCTTTGACTCCGAGCCTTATAGAGAGTTGACGATCCTCTATATGTGGTCAAGGATATGAATCAACTCGAGCCTTTGAATTCTTTTCTATTCTTAAGTGCGTAAGTTACGTAATATATTGTCTAAGTGCCTATTATACGTGTAATGTTCGTTTTGTGTTCGTTCTCTTTTTAATTTTGTTGGGTTATCTTAGTTGGAGAAGTTGATTATCTTTTGAGCTTGTTTTCCCCCATTTTATCAAAAAACCAAAAAAATAAGAAAATATAAAAAACTAAAAAATATTTACTTTTAATCCAACAACCCCCCCTCTTTTGTGTTATATTAGCATAAGTTTATATTATACTAAGTTTTATAAGTGTTATCTTTTGTGTAGTACTCCCTCCGTCCCACTGTGTTTGTCCACTTACCTTTTGGCACACCATCCAATGCACTTCTTTAATCCATTTTATCTTGTAATTTGTATATTAAAAAATTATACAAATTATATATTAATAATCTATATGTTAAGACGAATCAAACAAGATCACACATAACTATTTTTAGGCTTACACATTAAGAGAATTTGATAAGTTAAAGTGCTTAGATAAACAGTTCCAAAAGTCAAATGTGGACAAACACAATGGGACGGAGGTAGCATTTAGTTTTACTTTTATATTTATTTTCGTGACAACGTGTTTGCATACTAAATTGGTTTTAAAAAGTACAACATTTCTCCGTGGGATCAACCCTTACTTGCCCTAGCTATAGCTTTTATTTGATTATATTTTGGGGTTAGTTAAGGATATTTTATAAATTTTTAATTTGTTTTGGACCGCACGACGGGTCCACAACATGCACCCTCAAAAACTAATCTTTCTTCCACTTCACTTGAAAAAACACGCGGCATTTGCGCATCTCTTTGCTCCATAAACCCTAATTGCTCATTAAAGACGCATCGTTCATCTCCATACCTGCGTTCAATTCACAGTACTTAGCTAAAATGCAATGGCTTTACACATCCAGATCACATGCCACTATGTTGCATCATCCAGTTCTTTGTTGAATATTGATGGTTTTGAAACTTAAGTAGCCTTTGACAGTTAACTAATTTTTGTTGAGTTGCTGAAGTTTTCAACTTAATTTGGATCATTTGCCAGGAAAACAATTTTTTAGAGCCTTTGTAGTTGATTCAATGTGCAGCTAAGTTAGAGTCTTTTACAAAATATAATTTTGGATGATTCAATTATATCAGTTTAGAAGTTTTTTTTTCTACAGAAATGGATAAAATTAATAGAAATGGCACTTCAATAGTAATGTTAAGATATTCAGCCAATTTTGAATAAAAATGACATGGGAAATATGAATTCTAATAAAAGATTGGATTTGCATTTGGAGATAGTTTAACCCCTTCAATTCTAATTTGGCTAGTGCTGCTACTAGATCATGATTCTTTGAGTCTGACTAAATGTTTGATCAGACTCTTGCTTATGGGACATGCACAAAATCTTTCTTTTTCTTCAACACCTTTTTTTTTCATTTTTCCTTTTATTATTCTTTTACTTGTCTTTTTATATTGTTCTTTCTTTCTTATGATACGAATTCATATCGGATAGGGAAGACTTAGAGTGTCTTCAAGCTCTTGAGAATATGGGACGAGGAAGAACAAGAAGAATTGAGATGAAGAGAATCAGCGAACCGAGAGAAAAGAGAGTTTAGGGTTTGTAATTCGTTTATTGATGATTATTCTAAAGGGTTACATCTCTATATATATGAGACAAAGAAACACCAACTAACCCTAAACCTAAGCTGATGGTTCAATAAAAGCGACGAAAGAAAGAACAGTAAATAAACCGCGAAGGAGTTTATAATTTTGCTCACCTAATAAAACCTATATTATAATATACCCCGGAGTAATAATAATAATAATAATAATAATAATAATAATAATAAGAAATAATAATAATAATAATACTAAATAACTAATAAATATATAATCAAATGTCCTACTATATAATCCATAACATCCTATTCTTTTTGGAGTAGAACAATACTACCTTCATCCCCCAAAAAAACCTTTCCACATTTTAACTTTTTGTCCAGTTTTAGCCATGATATCTCAAACTGAAATGAACTCAATTACATGAAATTTACACTACAACAAAGTATACGTTTCTCATAATTTATACTTAAATTTTGAAGGAAGTTGACAAAAAAGGTCTAAATCTGCACATGTTCATTTCACCTACATGGCTACATACATCTGAAAACATGTAAAGCCCCACATTTTAATATTTTATGCCAAGAACCAAATACATCTGAAAACAACTTCTAAAAATACACAATGAGAACAAACAGAAACAACTCTAATCTTCTCTTTGAAAGTCTACAATTAAAACAGTAGCAAGCAACAGAACTATAAAATTTACGTAAAACATCGCATTAATATGTTAATAGAAGAAACATTACAATAATATTTTAACAAAAACATAGATGGAATGCCATTACAATTGAATTTCTCAACACAAAAAGGTAACTTTACTAAAAATTCTATCATTATGTGACTCACATGTTTTTTTATTACTAAATATTTATGCTACACAATTATTTTCATTTACTAAACAAAAAATATTTTTCTCTTCAGCTCATTACATAATTCTAACATTCATCCATTATATAGAAAAGAAAAAAGTTTATGGTGCCATGTGGCAGCCACTTGTGCGTCTCAAAAATTTAGGGGGGCATAAAAAAAATATTGTGCGTCTACCGGGAGTCGAACCCGGATCAATTGCTTGGAAGGCAACTATCCTTTAGCCGTTGGACTACAGACGCTCACGTGCCTTGCTTAACATTGACACAATTTATTAATATATGGGCACTGGTAATGAGCATCAGCCCGAAGCGTTATTGCACCTTTTAACGCCAAAGGGGCAGCAAACACCGCCCCCTTGGGGGAAGGGGCTTAATCCCTTGTGTTTCAAAAATTTAACGGGCTTCAAACCTTTATATTCTCTCTTTTAAAAAAACATACACAAACATATTTTTTACTCTATATTTTTTTGTTTAATATAATATTTTTTGTTTAAATTTTTTTAGTAATGTAATTTTTTTTGTTTTTTTTAAATTTAACATACTTTTTTTTATTGACTGTATTTTTTATTTAATGAATTGTGTCAGTTTGCAATATGTTACTACAACTCGAATTTGAATGAAGATATTTTTAGTCGCTCGAATAATTAGTAATTTTTTGTAGTATTGTTTTTTTATGGGTGTAATATTTTTTTTAATGAATGTAACTTTTTTTATGAATGTATTCTTTTATGAATGTAATATTTTTTAATGAATATAATTTTTTAATGCACTAGCCTAATTTAAATAATAAATTAATTAAAATTTATTAATTTAAATTTAGAAGATGTATATTTAAAAATGTAAAAAAAAAGGTTTGAAGCTCTATTTGATGCTCTGTGGCTTCAAACCCATTTCCACTGAATCGGTAAGGTAAGTTAAAGCTGATGTGGTAGAAAGAGAAATTTTGAAGCCCTGGTTTGAAGCCCCGGGGCTTCACGAGTATTTCCAGTGCTCTAATAGTAACTAACATGCGTCTTCTAAATTAATTAGGATTTGCTGATTATCTACCCTAATTACTCCTACGTTTTCAAAAATTGTCTTGATTTGATTTTTACGGAGATAAAGAAAAGTTAAATTATATAATACTCCATGAACATGACCAAATTTTCACGTTTGTTTATTAAGGGTGAGTGATACAATTTGATAATAAATGGAAAGAATACATCCATATATATAAGGATTATAAGAGAGAGTTCTAAACACAAAAGAAGAAGAATTATAGTAACAATACAATAAGAGAAAATGGAATATATTCCCTCCGTCCAAAAATTTCTTTTCCAATTTGACTTGGAACGAAGATTAAGAAAAAAGTTAAAAAAAATAAAGATTTTTCATGTGTTGTTCTTGATATGATAGATAAAGCGAATAGTGTAGACAAAAAACAGGGATGTAATAACACATCCATTAAAAGTTTTTTTCCAAAATAAAACTTCCTTCAAAGTTTGTCAACCTTCGAAGGAAAGCGAAAAAAATTATCGAACGGTGGGAGTAATTAGTAATCTATTATTTCCTAATTCCTATAAGTGAGCAGTACCAATCTTGTCCCATAATTTTCCTAAATTATCGCAAAAGCCAAATTGAAAAATACAAAATCGAACAAATATCGTGAAAACGAAGCGATATAAGGTAACTTCTCATATGAAGAATTTCAAACTGTACATCCTTTATATACAAATTTAAGACTCAAACTCTAAGGAAAGACATGTGGCATTACTAAGAGCTCACATGTGTCACTACCTATGTGGCTTTTTATTGAACCCAATTTATCAATTGAATAAAAAGAAAAAAAATTATTTTTATGTTGCATATTCTAACACCTAATATGTCACATAATTTTATATGAAAAATATTCCCTCCGTCCCAAAATATTTATAACATTTGCCTTTTCAGCAGTCGCGGGAACTTTTGTTTATTTCTACGTTTTCATTGGTTATTTGATAAAATAAAATATTCTTGACACCTATTATTTCGAATAACTTTTCATGTATTTTTTTTATATGTAATTTTTATTTTTTATTTCTATACAAATATGTAAATAAAATGAATTGAAAAAACTTGATATTTTATCTCGGGAATGGCAAATATTTAGGAACGGAGGAAATATAAAACTAAGTTTGGTAAGAAGTATTTTAGTAAATATAAATATGGTAAAAAAATTCATTTTTATAATAATATTCTTTCCAGATTCTATTTTTTTCTCTTCATTTATTATAAATTTTTAGAATAATATATTAAATAAACTCTTCACATATAAATAAATTTTATAAGTGTTTTTTATACATTTACTTGAAATTAATTTGATTAAATTAATTCAAATATTTAAACCTAATAAATAAATTGCTTTCTCCACCAATAAATAAATTTAATACTCCCTCCGTCCACAAATAAACTTTACATTACGATGTTTGACTGAAGTTATTTTCAAATCATTTCATATTAAAAATGGTGTAGAATTGAAAAATAAAAACTACATATTAAAAACCTATATCAAAAGATATATAAAACTAGAGAGGACATGACTATTTTATTTTATCAAATGCGTGACGAAAATAGGTCAACAAAGTGAATAACGTTTGACCCTGTGAATAGTGAACGTAAAGTTTATTTGTGGATGGAAGGAGTATTTATTCTGATACCTAATAGTCTAATATGCCACTTAATTTGAGATATAGAAAATGTGAAATCAACATTTTGGTATGAAATCTTTGAATAAATTTAAGTATTAAAATGAAACATTTGTTTTTAATGATAACATCCTTTCCCATTTCAAAATATTTTACTCTCTTCTTTTATAATAAAACAAGCATCCTGAAAATGCACAGGGTCGAATGCAATTTATGTCGATTCTAAATTATTTCAATGAAATTTATTTTTTGGGATAAAGAAAATGTATTGCTCACATAATTTTTAATACTGTAGATGAAAATGCCAAAGTAAACTTAATACTATTCAAGGAAATGAATGTAGATTAACAATGTTTATTTTAACACCATATTTTTTAAAATATTTCAGGGTATACAACATTTTTAGTATGGTTGCAAGGGTTTCCATTGTCATCTAGAACAAATATCTTTGATCATGTCTTTGTCTTCACTCGTGAAACAGCAAAATAAAGTTGACCATGTGTGAACACCAACTTGGTTAAAAATAATCCCAAAAATGACAATGTTTGACCTTAACTTTTATTGATAGTCATAGCAAACATAAGGCGATCGAGAATTGTCTTCTTTGGAACTTCAAGGGTAGTCCTGGATTAGATGGTACTAAATTCATTCTAGGGATGTAAACTTTTTCCCTGACTCAATTTCCCGAAACCACAATTGCACCGATAACATTATTTTGCATCTCTTGAACGATTAATCTTGTCCTATTACACAATCCAGATGTTTGGTCAATGTTCCTCAGATCAATAGCATAATCGGTACCCCTCTTTTCAAAACTATTTTGTGGTTTGTAATTCTCGATCATTTGATTTCATTCAAGAACTCAACTGTTATCCAACCGTCATCAATACCCACATCTACATCTGGTTGGCACGAAGAAATAGAACTCAGTATTCATTTTCATCACCAGGAAAAATTCATTTATCATTCCAACTACTTCTTTGTCTCTTTTACACATAGAAATGTGCTGAGATGGGTGTACAATTATTTCATGATTGAAGCATTATATAGATCAAATTTTAAAGTTGTTAAAATTACATTTTGTGACGCTATACCTCATAAGTAACCCTTCCACAATTTAAAAAATGGATAATTAATTTTTTTTATTTGAAATTTATAAATACCATTCATTTGTCACATCGCAAAGTACATTATATTCCTTCTTGTGTGTGTTTGACAGTGCGGCGTTGCACCTGACGACGATGCCTCTCCACATGTACCTCTAATACCATCATAAAGAATAGTAAATACAGATCATAAATTTTTTTCCTCTATTCACATAAAACATCACCACATAACAAATATTATAAGGTATTCTTAATCAAGTCTAAATTGATGTTAAATTTAGACTAATTTTAAGGTGTTGACTGTAGATATGATCAATCTATTTTTTCCTACTATTCACATAAAACATCACCACATAGTAATACGAAGATTTTTCTTTTTAAAGGTATTGTTGGGTTATGGAACCCGGGGGCCTAGGTAACTAGGCGGAAGGGTATCGAACTAAGTCGAGAGTACACAAAATATGGGGTCAAGTAAACTGAGAGTAATATTGTGCTAGTTAGAGTATAACTTAGAACGTAAGTCCCCCTTTCCCTTAGAAGGGAAGAGGTTTATATACAGATTACAGCTAGGGTTCCGACCGTTGGTCCGTAATCCAACGGTCTGGGCCCACTAGGATTGGGTTGTTCACTGGCGGCGTCCAACCACATAATTAACCCTAGGACTGCTATACAAACGTAGGTTACAAGTAGGGTGGCTATAGCAACTCTACCGGAGGCATGGCAGGAGTCTAATCGTGGGCCCCTTGATCTTGACTTCAGTCAGCTCCCTTGCCTAGGTCTGGTTTGCCGCTGCCCAGGGCCGAGGCCGAGCGTATGACCTGTCTTCGAAAACATCTGGACGGAAGGCCGGTCGGGGGCGGTCCGAGGACGACTGGCCTTGCCGGGGCCGAGTGCAGAATACCGCCAAGGTGGTCTTCGCCGGTCCTTTGCCTTGGTCCCGCCAAGTGGGCTTTGGCGAAGTTGGGCTGGGCCGTCTTCCTGTTTGGCTGGATACCCCCATTCCCGGGTATCCATCAGGTATATATTGAGTGTTTGTTTTTAATGAATATATATTTAAGTTTAATCTCATCATCATGAGTTAATTTTTTTTAATGAAGATATATTTTCACCAAATGTTTTTTCTGTGAAATGCAATTTAGAAAAAATAAGTATGAAAAATATCTGCACTAAATAGAACTAAAACATAAGTCATTTCTCAATATAAGACTTAAATTTTCTATCTCTTAAATAACACTTAATGCTGTCTAGAAAGAAAATAATATTCTGTGATGGTGAACATTTATTTTAATAATGACTAAAGAATAATGACTAAAAGTGCTACATCGGGAAATAAAAGACATATGTTGCTATTTAGAAAAAGTCATTATGTTTTTACACTCTTTTAGTTTTATCTAACTTCTTTTGATTCTTTTCAATAGTGTTTAAAAAATTATTTGCATGCATTGTTTGTATTATTATTATTATTATTATTATTATTATTATTCTTATTATTATTATTATTATTATTATTATTATTATTATTATTATTATTATTATTATTATCGAAATGTGTCTGGAGCCATAAGGTGGGGATTTACTCGGGTGTCGAGGGTGGGAATCATTAATTTTGTGAACGGTGCACCGTAGATACTTCTATTAAAGCTAGTTTTATCTAGAACGACCTAAAGTGAATGGATGTAGAATCTCTGTGTATTACTATATTACGAAATTAATATTTTTTTTCATGAAAATGCATATGAAACAAATAAACAATAATACTTTTCATCCAAATTTATAAAAACAAAAATATTTAACTTTAGATGAGGAAAGTATATGCATTTTTTAATTTTGATTTTTATTTCAAATATAAACCAATTTGAATTTTAAAACATTATAAAGAACAATTATATATGAAAAAAGTTCAAAAATGATAATATGCATTCATGTTGATTGGAATGCATATCAATGCCCCCTTTTAATAAAAATGAACATAAAATAGCACGAATCGATGTGGTACGTACGTGTGTCACCTTTTTAAATGATAGACATTGTTTTTAAAATAAGTTTTGAAAATAAATGAGGTATTCATATCTTTTTCAAACATTTAGAGCTCTGAAAATATTTTAATATATTCTATTTAGAAATATATGTTGTCATTCGATACTTGAATCTATAAATATATGAATATCATGATTATATTTTTTCAATGATCTATTTTTAATGTTATATATTTTCTCTATGAAAATTATGTTCCAATAAAGAAAAATTGCTCAAAAAGTCCTATTAATAAAGAGGATGAAAACAATTCTTTTTAAAATTTATATTTCCTTTATAAAAATGCTTTCATTTAAAAACAAAAGTTTTATCATTTATAAACAACGTCTCTATCATAAATAAATACTTTTAATTAAAGACTATCGATATTGTGATGTAAATATATAAAATATCTCAAATAAAATTTAAATCTTGATATATTTGTTATACTCCCTATTCTATATTTAAGGTAATTTTAATTATTAAAAAAGTTATTGAATACATTAAACCACAAACTTTTCATATTAAAAATTATCTAATATACATAAACCCATAATGCACTAAATTTATTTAATAAATTTCTCATCTTTAATTAGTGGTATAAGATGAGCTACTCGAGAGTATATTTAAGTTCAATAAATTTTCATACAAAAGAATAAATTAATAATTTTTAAAAAACTATATTTTACTCAAAAGAATAAATTTATAAGATGAGCTACTCGGCAGTATGATTTTTATTTTTATGAAAAAGACCCGTGCTAATAATGATTAGTTTCTTTTTTATTATTAATTTATTTACTTTTTGTTGAAAAATTACATTTATTTCATTTACATAATTTTCAATAAATTAAAATATCCATATTTTTTTAATATAAAATATATTATTTTAAACTCATCATATTTTATAGATTATCATAAATAAATATCAATAAATGATGAATGAAAATTTAAAGCATGTCATGTAATTTATTCATGTGCCATGTCATTTAAAAATTGTCATGTAAGATGACACATGTCAATTTCTTGGAGACATGAGTCAAAAATATTATAGTAAAGGATTACATGGCGCTGACATGTTAAAAATTTGCCAAATAGACATGCCAAATGTCGAATGCTTGTGAATCGGAGTCTCCTTTATTATAGTAAAAGGATTTTCAACCAATAAATAAGATGGTTTTAAACCTCTAAATCAATGTGATATAAGTATTTAATTATTATATGTTATAAACCAGAAATTTAGTTATATATGAAGTATGTATTATTTCGATTTCTATTGAAAACCAAAAGTGTGATAAACTCACGATGAATCTTTATATACTCCCTCCGTCCCCAATTTGATTACAAATTGCAGGTTACGGATTAAAATTTCCTACTTTTTGAAATCATTTTATTTATAAATTGGTATATCAATAAGATATAAAAATTAAATATTAAAAAACTACGTCAAAAGTTCTACAAAACAAGAGGTGACAAGAATATTTTATTTTATCAAATACTTAATGAAATCGCGTAAATAAACAAAAGTTATCGAGAGGAGAGAGAAAATAAAATTATAATCTATTTAGGGACGAAGGGAGTATTAAATTTGAGAGTTAAACTTTTAGAATTGCGACAAGTGGCGAATCTACATGACAACATTTTAACAAATCATCCGCCACCTATTAACGATTGAATGACGTGACAATTTTAATCAAAATATGGGTAGATCCAATTTAAGTTGTAAATGTTAAATATGGCAGATATATTACTCCTATTATTTAGAATATCTTGTTTCCTTATTGACCTAGACTTTACCTCCTCTTGTGTATGTATAAATACTCCCGTATATGATGAATAAAGTACTGAGTTCACAACACGTTATCAGCACGATGAGACTCTGAAACCCTAATTCCTTTTTTTCTTTTCTCCCCGCCGATCTCCATCTAAACCAAAAAGAGGGTTTTTGCCGATCGACGTCAAAAATCACCGCACCTTTTTTTTCCCTTTGATCGTCAACCACTCATGCTTCCTCTGTCTCCGTCGCCGTCAGACGTCGGTCACCACCACCAGCGTCTTCTTCTTCCTTGGAGTGCACGGACAGAGCCGGCGAAGAGGAACGGCAGAGGGCAGCGTCCCCTTTGCTTCAAAATTCGTTTTTTTCGATTAATTGAGGGATACTACAGCTTGTCCAGGTATTTAAGATTTTTCGGAAAATTACTTATTGAAAATTGAATGGTCCTGGTAAATCTGCCATATATACATATATGCTATTTGAAGTCTAAAATTGCAATCTATGAACTTTGTTTGAAATATGTGCTGTAATCCATGTTGTTTATACGATCCATTGGTTTAAGATGAGAAGTAAACATGAGTATTTACTTAAGTAGAAGAGTGGCAGAACAATGTAATGATTATTGAGCATACCAAAGGTATAGTGCACCCAGGAATTACAACCAACAATTTTTCATTTGATGCTTTTGATCTTAACTGAATATCCCTTCAAAAGTTTAGTCTTATTTAGTTGTTCATGATTATATGAACTTACTTTTAAGCTGTTCTACTCTATGAACAGTTTGGTGATTTTTCCCGTTCACCTTTAAATTGATGTTGCAAATCTGAGCACCTACCTTATAATATTAGCAAATTGGTTGGTGCCTTCTATCCATAAAACCACATATCTCTGCTTTAGCTTTAAAGTGGTTCTAATTTATTTAGGCACTCTCTTTGTATTTCTATTACATGCATGTTGTTGTGTTTGATACAATCCTGTGTGGGACTTTACTGGGCTTCTTGTTGTTGTTGTCCCTTGCTTTATGATACAATCCTCTCACATCATATCCAGAAGTAATTGTAGATTGATACTTATGTTGTTATGTTTGGGTGAAACCCACTCTATTGATCTAAACTTGTCAATTAGGGGTCTTTGTTTGTGCGCCAATCCCATTGTGAAACTATTCCAATCAAATACTTCGTCAAGTCATGTTTGAAATTTATTATTTCTCTAAAAAGATGTATAATTTCCCTTTTATGAGGTATAATGCTTTTCGATTGTGAAGATGCTAAAGGTTTTTTTTCAAACTCTTGAAATTTACCATAGAAAATGAATTTGAAAGTTATATTTTTTTTCTCGAAAGAGAAAATGATGAACCATTAGTTCTTGGTCATATACCTATTAATCTTGAACTATTTTTTCTTAAAGTTGTGATTGTACACAAACATTGATACATGTGTTCATGTAAAAAAAAAATACATATTTTATTACCTGATCCCAAATGTGATAAATATTTTTGCTGATTCGTATCAAAGGAATACGGAGTATATGACATATAAAAGAGAATTTTAATTGAAGTGTCAAATTTTATCCTCAAAGTAAATCAAATTTGATATATATTCTAAAGTCTATAATCTCTTAAAGAGAATTTAAAAAAAAGTAGATTTTTTGTACTCATGATTTACCATTTTCCAGAAGTAAAATAGCATAATGAATTTTTTATCAAATAAATTGTTCAATGCATTTTATCCTCATGCAATGATATTATATTTTAATGTGATACACTAAGTTGCAATAAAATTGGTGTGACCAATATATGTAATTGCATGTTATATGTGGTTTTAGATTACAAAATAGTATTTGAGAATCTAATTTGCTCTAAAGTGGTAGTGTAAGAAAAAAATTCATATACTGCATATTTGGTTACATTTTTTTTCCCTTTGTTAGGAAAGATTTTTTTTGACAAAAAAAAAATCATGTTACATATTCATTCCCTGAAGCGAGTGAAAATATTGATTAACATGCATGGATATAATAGGATATCACAACTATTGTGGTTATACATATGGACACATCAAAGTCACTATTATGGTCACATGGAATTGCATTTTTTTAAAAATAACATTGACTATTTGAATATAAATATTCGTGAAGAATATTGAATTGTGAAAAGAAATCCTTAAGATGTATAATCTCCTAAATTAAATAAGAGTCATCATGTTCATCAAACACAATATATGGGTATATGAGATACCTAAGGTCTTATAATATTTAATTACCACCTGAAGTGGCTTATTTTTAGTTAAAAAAAAATCTCATTATACAGACACGTTTTGATATTTCAAGACCTTTGTTCTAATCTATATATGATTCCTGATCAATATTCTTGAATAATGATGTAGTAAATATATTATAATCAAAGGAGTGATTATACACATTATATTTTTTTTAGATGAAAGAGATTCTTTTCTCTTGTAATTAAAGAAGTTAGTGTAAATATAATTTTCTTGTTATACAAAACTTATAGATAGCTTCAGAAAAGCATTGCAGATTAAGAGCTGCATAATAGAAGTAATAAAAGTCTCCTAAATATTGAATATTTTGAGATGACAGTTATTGTCCTGCATTGACGAATATTCTATTGGGTATAGACAAATCCTTATTGTTTAAGGTGTCTCTGTTAATGTTTAGGATACCAGTGGAAATGAATATTACATGACACTTGATCGAGATTTGTTTTCACGTAAACCGGAAGTTTACGGAACCAATTTTTATTTTAAACATAACCAATTAAATTATCACGATTTAGTTTGTGATGTAACAAAAAAAAATCATTAAGAACTCAAGTGAGTACTAGAAGGACCAGAAGATCCTATAGCCTTGTTCTCATTAGAAGATTATTATGAGATTATTACGAATGAAACTTGAGATTCATTTCATACATAATAAGGAATTGTTCAAGTAGAATTGATTGGGTCCATCACCTATTCGTGATGGCAATTTAAATGTTTTATATGATGCATCGTTATATTTGTCATATTCGTTGACAATTAACTCGTAACCTGAAGTTTATGATATTTGTCCATATATTATATTATGGACACAATTTATAGGTTATGTTGAACATCATTAGCTACAAAAGAGCCTACAACTCTAATTAATATGCAAAGTGCATCGAATTGGTGGCTATACTTTTGATTGTGAGAACAAATCATTTTATACTAGATTTTTAATCTTCATTTATGTGGTAAATATTTAGAGCGGATGCTTAATGGGCTTAAATTAAGATAAATTATCAAGATATCATATTGGTAGGTAGACACTGAGGGAAGATTTTTGAAGGAGTTGAATGGAAGATAAATTCCATGACATATGCTAGATTATATATATTCTTCAATTAAAGAAGATGTGAACCTGAAGTTCAAGAAAGAAGATTGTACTAAGATATTGCAAATAAAGTGCTTATTATGAATTTTATGTGTCAATTGTAAACGCTTTGGTTAGAAGTAAATCTTTTTGACATTTTTTTTCAACCATTTAAAAAAAACAATGGTCTTATTATAAGGAACCTGTAGTTCCAACATATGAGAACTTGAAGTTCTTCTTCACATGTATTTTATATACACATGTTCAATTTTTATTAATCCTTCCCTATAAATAAAATGTCAAATCTTCAAAATTTTGAGTTTCTTACTCTTTATATCTCCCGAAGAGAACTAAATTTGTCCCTTTTGACAATATTTGATGGTGTGTCCTATGTGCCCCCTCCCCCACAATGCATCCAAGATAATAAGAGAAGATTGGGTAATTGACATTAGTTTTAACTCCTCGTCAATCGTTAAATGTTAAGAGTTTTTGACAAGAGATAAAGTATTCCCAGTCTTAGGGGGAGAGGTGAATAAAGAAAGACTGGTAATATAAGAAATTACATGGAATGCATCATCATCGTAAATTTTTGACTCCTGAAGTGGTCAGTGCGATTTTGAAGTCCGATTTGCAATGTAGAGCAAATGAATTATGAGATGCATTCACACATATGAGCAGAGTGACAAAATTACATATACCAGTATCTTATGCATCGCTCGATTTAAGGTAGTCCCAAAAGTGACTATTATACAAAGAAATTGTGGGAGAATAATCAGCTTCAAAGACATGAACCCACGAAAATGAAGATAGCAAAAACGCTATTAGTGAAAACACATACATGATTATGAGTGATTCCCCAGAAGAGGTAACTGTCCTAGAAGAAGACTAATACTATTCCAGAAGAAAATGAAACTCCAGAAGAGGTAAATGTCTTGGAAGAGACTACTATGATTCCAGAAGAATAAGTTTCCTAGAGAAACATCGGTACCGAAAGAAAATGAGATCTCTATTAATTATGTATGAGAATGTACAATATGGAACCAAAATGAAACACGTGTTAATGATATTTTTGCATATGCTATGACAATGGATGTAATCAATAAAAGAGATTACATGCCTAAAACTCAAATAAGAGTACATGTAAATAGTACATAAATGATTTGCCAAATGACAAAAGACCCTGAAGGTCGAATATAAGTCACTTGATAAATGAAATATTTTCGGACCTGAAGTCTGAACACCCATAGACGTCAAACCAATAGGTTATAAATGGGTGTCTGTAATAAACAGAAATAAAATGAATGAGATTGTGTTATATGTAGTACTACTTGTAAGGCAAGAGTTTTCCCAAATCCTAAGAGTTGATTCTGAGGAAACGTATTCTCCCGTAGTGGATGAAATATCCTTTTAGAATTTTAATTGGTCTCGCAATCTCAAAAGGACTTCAAATAAATGATATGGATGTCGTTATAACATAATTATAAGGGACACTTGAAATTGACATCCGTGTGATAATAATCCCAGAAGGATTCAAAATGCCAGAAGCAATAAAATTAATACATCGAGATATGTGTGAAGAGATCGTGGAATGGTCTCAAGTAATCTGGTCATATGTGGTACAATTGACCTAGTGAATATCTCGAAAAAGAAAGATAACAAATTTGAAATCAACCTATGTGTTGTCATTCAAGGATCGCTCTCAATATTCATTATTATAGCAGTTTACGTCGACGTATAAATATCATTACATCTCCTGAAGAGATAGAAAAAACTGTTGAACTCTTGAAGAGAGAAATTGAGATGGAAGATCTTGACATAAATTATACCTAGGACTGTATTTTAAACACCTATATGATAGCCCATTTGTCCATAAGTTAAACCACGTCCAGAAGATGTTAACACGTTGAAATAAAGCTAGTCGTTTGAACATACCCATGGTTGTTCATTCATATATATATACATAACATTCTAATCGCCTCCCAGAAGAGGGCGAAGAAGTACTTGGTCTTGAAGTACCAAATTTAAGTGTGAAATTAGACAAGTAATGTGTTCACCTATGGTGATACAACTTTTCTTGGAAGTCGACTGAGCAAGCACGAACAACAGCATGTGATCAAGCCGAACTGATAGCATTATACGACAGTGATCGAGAGCGAGCGTGGTAGAGATTGCTGATGAATCTCATACAAGGAGCATATAATTTGAAAGAAATCAAGAAGAATGCTACGATTATATATAAAGATAACGCAACATGCATAGCTCAAATCAAGGAAGGCTACATCAAGGGAGACAGAACGAAGCAAATCTCAGCAAAGTTTTTCTCAACATCTGATCTGCATAAAGAAGGAGAGANATATTATACACGCTGTACTCTTTTTCCCTTAACTAAGTTTTGTCCCATTGGGTTTTCTTAGTAAGGTTTTTAATGAGGCAGCATAACTGGTCCTGCAGTATCAGTTAATATAGGTCCTGAAGAACCTAGCCAACATTATCTCGTAGCATAATGTTGTTAGTGTATAATGAATGATGATATATCTGAGGGGGAGTGTTAAATATGGCAGATATATTACTCCTATTATTTAGAATATCTTGTTTCCTTATTGACCTAGACTTTACCTCCTCCTGTGTATGTATAAATACTCCCGTATATGATGAATAAAGTACTGAGTTCACAACAGTAAAAAATTATTTGGAAAAAAATACTCTGTACCAGAATAGCAATAACCATTGAGAAAATGCGAAAATAAAAATGCATATTTTTTATCTTCAAAATTGGAGCTAGCAAACATTAAGATATTCCTTAGTTTCAAAAAGAAGTTATTGGTAATGCATTTCTATCGAAAGACAATGCTTGTTCTATATATCGAGGTTAAAGTATACAAAATTGACAAGAAAAGTCCATTGAGAAGATCAAATCCAAACACGGAAGGAGTATTATTAAAGAAATTAGAACCTACATGAAATTTTATGCAACTGAGTGAGAACTAATATTCATTTTTTTGATTAAAAATTTTATAAAATCAACTTCTAAAATGATTTAAATATTAGTATAAATATTTAAAATCAACTTCTAAAATAATAGTTACATTTTTCACATAAAATTTTAAAAAATTATCACGTAAAAATAAGCACATGTATTTTACATCCAAAAATTTTTTCACTTCATATGAATTTATTTTTAAACAACAAAACAAATATAGTTGCAAGGGTTTTCACAAAGAAAAATTACAAAATATTTTTAAAATAATCATAGGTATTTCACTTCTGACTTCATTGAAGTCACAACTACTACTTTTTTAAAAAAACAGAAAAATATTCACATGAAATATACACAACAAAACAATATTTGCAAAAAAATGAATCACATATTTTTCATACGTGAATTTTATAAAACTTCTACATAGATATGAAGTGGGGGATCAGAGGCGAGGTCATCCTCATTCAAAATTTACTAGCGTGAACATGAGTGGCTAATAGAGGGACACAAAACATTAAGGTGCCCCGAAATGCACAATTGGGATAAAATTATACTCCGGAGTAATAATTATAACAGAGACCTAAATTAGAAAAAGGTTAATCAGAAAGGGTCATATTAAAAAATACTCTACATTTAAATGTTGAAAATAGCTAAATTTTTTCCACTGAACATCCATTTAACAAACATATGGGGGACACTGAGTGAATAAATTTCAACTATAAAGTACTACATAGATAATTAATGCTTTATAACATTGATTTTGGAAAATACCTTATTCGAAAAGACTATTTTGAGATTCCTCAAAGAAATTTATAATTTATAATTAGGTGACTAAAAGAGTTAAGACTATACTTTCTAAGATAATTATGTGTGCCATGATTATATACTTTATTTTTAGACAAATGGATTATACGTATACCATGAGATTGACTCGATATATATCTAACCCAGAAGATTTGTTTATGGTAAGATGAATAATTATGATATGAAATAAAAATATTTTTATACAATTTGACTATTTTTAAAATATTGAATATTTAAAACAAACAAATTAGAAAAATGATTTAATAAGTCTTTTATACTTTATCTTGGTAACTTGATTTACTATTTTAATCAAAATAATCTTATATTGTAACTTACTATTTACTCAGTAAATACTTATATTGTGTTACAAATTTACAATTCAAAATGTTAATACATAAAATTAAGAAATTTTGAATGAGAGAGAACTTACTTCCTATGTTTTCATTAATACAATCGTACATGGAAACTTAATTCATAGGATGACATTTTATAAAACGACACAAATTTATGCAAAGAAGATTGTGACAAAGAAGATCAAGGTGTGGAAGGGAGTGTGAGAAGATTTGTGACAATGAAGATTTAAGATAATAAAAAAAGTAAGAAAAATTGTATAGAAAATCCAAGGTGCAATAGATAATAAGTTGGAGACTCAGTTACATGTTAGAACCACATCAAAGAAAATACAATTTCCTATTTGTAACTATTTGTATTTTGATTGAAATAATTCAAGCACTAACATTTTAATGTTTTTTGAAAATAAATGTGAGGGAGAAGAATAATTGATTATTAATATTTTAAAATTAAAATTTTTATTCATAGAGATTTAGGATCACTAACTTAAGATTTTGTTTTTTAATAATGAAAGAAAGAATAATAATTTTTTAAAATCATTGCGGGGGGTGGGGGGTAGTTGGGATTATGGATGAGAAGCTTAATTACTACCTCCGTCCCTGAGTATTTATCCAATTTTGGCTTTTTCCAATTAATTGGTTTTCAAAATTAGACTTATAATTAAATAAAATATATATTATATATTAAGTAGATGAAATACTATTTTGAAAATGATTGATATAATAAATCAAATAAAACTGATTTTGTATCAATATCCAATATCATTTACCACTTTTGACCAAAAAAAAGTCAAAAAAGATAAATACTCAAGGACGGAGGGAGTATGTAATTATAAGGCTGGTAATTTAGTGTTTTAAAATTAATGTGTGGAAAAAGAATCACTAGATCACTAATACTTTTTGTATTAATATATTTTTGAATTTATACATGGAGAAAAATTATAGATTTATAGAAATACATCAAACCTAGATCATTTATATTTCAACTTAAATAATATGTCAAATAAACTCAAAATCCACATTGTAGAATCAAAAAAATTTTGTCCGAACCCGTGCGTGGTACGAGTAGAAATACTAGTATAATTAAACTATCACCTCTAATGACTCTTTTGCAGCAATACAAGTTGAAGTGATCAAATGTCTAATTTCTTTTTTTAAAACAAAAACTACGGAGTATATTCCAAGCCGCCCTCCATCGTCTTATTATGCACCAATACAAAAAAATGACTCTTTTGCAGCAATACCATCTTCTTATTTCCGTGTCTCCACCATCACCAGCCTCATCATCCTCCAACGCCGCCCTCCATCGTCTTCTCCATCTTCATCATCAAATCTACCTTTGCCGCAGTCTCCCTGCGGAGGTCCAAGCCCTACGGATCCAAAAATCTCAATTGAAAATGACATTCAAGCATAAAACATTAGAAAAGGACCATTGCCGACGGGCTACCATGGTTACACTGCCCCTGAGAAGCAATGAAGATTAACTATACCGTTAGTTTAATTATTCTTGATGTGTACTCAGAGGCAATGTAACCAACTAAACCCATGGAATCCAATTCTACTATGTGATTTTCCGGTGTGGGCATATTTTCGTTATACTCCAGCCGTAGGGATCTGAATTGATTCTCTTTTTTTTATACGTGATTTTCCGGTATGTTGAAATTAAAGCTTAATCACCTGTTATGCTGCTTGTATACATAAGGAGCGTTTGTGATGGAATTCAGTTTGTGTTATATTTCGACCTCAGAGCAGACGACATGGAAACACCGGCGACCTCCGATCACTCTTCCACATCTGATTGCGACTTTCTCCGTTTGAGGTTCAAGATAGCCAGGTTAGAAAGTATATATATGGTATTTCAAGATATATGGCCTCCCAATTTTCATCGACAAATCAAAGACCCTATTTCCATGATTTAGTTTCACTTCGACGGCAATTGGAGAGGCTGCTACAGCGAGGCTTCTGCGTCAATTGGAGAGGCTGCTACAGGCGGCGATTTGACAGAGGAGCCTGCTACAGCGGCGGTTAGACGGAGGAGTTACAGTTAGCGCCTCTTGGTCTTGCGCACGGATGAAGCGGAAATTCCCAAGAGGCTCCGAATACCATGTAATGGACCACATTTTATAAAATGTAAACCAAAAATACCCTTCTTCATAGAACCCAACGTCTCCCCAAAAAAGCAAATATCAAAACACTTGTTATTTCAAATGGTTAAAAACTAACATAGAAAATTAAGTAAAAGTCTATTTCCTATCTTTGCAAATCCTACCTCAAGGCTAAATACTAAGTAGTAAGAAGACAACTCCAAAATCATTTATTACCTTGGTTCCATGTACATTACGAATAATACAAAGGCCATAAAGTCTAATCAAGATCACAGAGGTGTTCGAGAATGGGACTTAAAAGAGCTATAAAATGTGGTCCATTGCAATCAGAGGCGGATCCACTTGGAGTGCTACGGGGTCCCGGGACCCCACGGACCTCCACGTAGGATATTATATATATTAGGTATTTTTTATTATTGTTATATATTTAACCAAAAGCACTTAAAAAAGACGTGGTGTATGTGCTCGAGTGGTCAGACGCATGTTGTAGTTTTTAATTGGTTGCGGGTTCGATTCCTCCTTTCATCAAACTTGAGTAATTTTTCTATATTTGTTTAGTAGTGTTCTTTTTTTAGTACTCCGTAAAGAAAACCATCCATAGCAAAGACAAAAAAAAGTTTACTCACTTTTTTATATGTTCATTCAAAAATATTCTTTTTACTATCTTTCTCTTTTTTAAAAAATGATTTATTTTACAAAATATTTCTTTCTCTTCAAAATATGTTCAAATTATATAATTTTCACCTTTTAACAACTTTTCAAATTTTGTATATGCTTAATTGTATGTAGTGTCAAAATACGGAATATTTGAGTTGTAATGATGAATTTTATATTTTTTTAATGATATGCTTTATTTATAGCAAAGACAAAAAAAAGTTTATTCACTTTTTTTATATATTCATTCAAAATTATTCTTTTTACTATCTTTCTCTTTTTAAAAAAAAATGATTTATTTTACAAAATATTTATTTCTCTTCAAATATGTTCAAATTATATAATTTTCACCTTTTAACAACTTTTCAAATTTTTTATATGCTTAATTATATGTAGTGTCAAAATACAGAATATTTGAGTTACGTTGTAATGATGAATTTTATATTTTTTTATGATATGCTTTCACTACGTCAAAAACAGATGCTGACAACTGTTTCTTTTAGTAGTCTCTCGATGCTGATTTTAGTAGTCTTCCGAGCAGCTGTCTGATATATTTACAGACTACTGTTTAAAAACAATTGTGTAAAATAGTTGACGACAACTGTTTTGTAATATTTTAGAGTACCACTTTTTGGTGTTTTCTTTGTATGAGTAAGACATCTGTTTTTTAGAGTTAAAGATAACTGTGATTTTTTGTTGTCTATTTATAATAAATACTACTGTTGTTTTTAACTTCAGACTCCTAATTTTTGGTGTTGTCGTTCAACAATATAGACACCTACTTTAAAAAGTAATTGAAAAATATATCAGACTGCTGCTCGGAAGACAACTAAATAAAATTAGCATCAGACAACTGTTATCTTTTGTTGTATTTCTAGAATATGAACTACTAACATTATTCTTATTCAAACTGCTATTTTTTTAGTTGTATATTGATTATTAATACAACGATGTTTTGTAGTTTTCCTTGAAGTATTCTAACTATCTTTTATGACAGTAGTTAAATTGTTTATCAGACAGCTACTCCAAAGATTACTAAAGAAATTTGTATCAGACAACTATTATTTCACATTGTATTTTAAAAATATGAACTACTATTTTTGTAGTATTTCAAACAACTGTTTGTTTTAATTGTCTAAATGTTATTAACACTACGGGTTTGTGTAGTTGTACATACACTTTTCAAACTATTAATTTGAATGGTAGTTGAATTTTTTATTAGACATCTGTAATCTTGTGTTGATTACCAAATAAATATAAATTCAAAAAATACAATATATTGAGCAATATATAAATTCATACATTTAAAATATTATTAACATGTAATAATTTAATATTTACATCATCTTCCTTACAATTTACACATTTTACATGTCTGCTTCTTCAATCCATCCTATTCCTATGATACAGGTTGTTGCTCCTACACAGGAACAAGTGAGGAACCCAATCCTTGAGAATCTTGGTGGATTGAACTTGAATCTCCTACCTGCCGGCAGAAACCCAATAACTCCTGAAATGATCATTGTGAATCAAGAACTAATTGTTGGAGACAACCACATAGAACGTATAATTGAATCTAATATTAAAAAACAATAAAAATGTGTGAATGTGTTAACTGAAATTAGTTGTACTTGAATCACCTCTTTCACGCACAAATAAACTTTTTCAGACAGTGATAATAATATCCGTACCTTTCGGAGTCCTTGGTTCTAGTGTGATTTTTCATTCCTCTCTAATGCTTGAAAAAATTATGGCAAATAATCATCAAGGAAATCTGTCAAAATATAGTGAAGGTAAAAGACTAATGAGTTAAGCCAAACCTTTAATCAGGATAGAATACAAAACACCATTGATTAAAGTATGCCTACACTATTCGGATAGTCTTCAATGCATCCAATGGATAGTCTTCAATACATCTATTTGAATTGTTTACACTATACTCTAACAAATTATTCAGTTTAAGATTTTCACTCTATGTGAACATAGAGCTGAACATATTGATGCTTAGATAAGGACCCCTCATTGAATCATTATCATACAACAACAAGAAAAAATTTAAAATATATTAACTAGTTTTGTAATCCTTATTCCTATCCAAAAAATACCTTGAACACACACATCTTGGTGAAATCTTTGTTTATTACTTTACCCAAGTTCTTGCTATAATGGTTCAAGCCACCATAACAAGCTATTATGGAAGAGAAACATATCAGAAGGTAGTTCACGCCAAGCCCAAGACATTCCTCAACAGAACAAAAACAATAACAAAGAACATGAACACGAGACAAATAAAATCAAAGAATTCAAACCTCACAGAGTTAATAATATAAGGTCTCGGTTGTACAGTAATAGGTTGTAGTAACAAAGCTACCGTTATTGGTTAATGCTATCTTTAGTTACCTCTAAAAAAAGAACACAAGATTCAGCTTAGAAATAAAGAAAAAGCTGCAGATTGTTCAAAATAAAAAAATAATTCAGTTCAGATATTATTCAAATTCAGCACTTAAAATTCAAAAATCAACATCAGCCCAAACCAATTTGCAGACTTGCATAACAGTAGCTAGCAAGCAATTGGAACAAAGTCAGTGTACAGCAGCAGTAAACACCAATGTCACAGCAAAAACCAGACCCATACATGCGGAATGGTACACACCCAGAAGCACACAAGGTTCAGAGCAAGAACAACAATAGTACCATTCATCCAAGAAATCAGAGAAGCAAACAGAGTTTGTTCAAACGCCATTTCAAGGTCAACACAAACAACTCTTCAACAGACCAAACGAAACTCCATAGAATTAATCAAAGAACAAGCATGAAGACATACAAAAACAATGTCCCGAGATGAACAGTGAATACGTAATCACAAGAGATCCTCAAATCGATTGAAAAATCAATTGGATAAGGAATTTACGTTCATACCTTGAAAGGGAGCTCAAAACACCCTGAAATTCAGAGATGTAGCCTTCAAAATTGCTTGGACCAACACGAATTAACCAGAGAGGATCGCAAATGAACAAAATCTGACATGTGTTGACCTTCGAATATTCAAAATAAAGATCCAAAAACAGCAAATCGCCGGAGCTTGTTCGCCGTGGGTGTCTCGTTGGCCGGCGCTGGTGTGTCTCTGGTTCCCGATTGAAGAACGGCGAGAGAGAAAAGGGGTTGGCGGCGTCTCTATGGAAGAAAGAGTCGCAGGGAGTATTTATGTTATTAGGGTTTTGTATCCCATAATTTAAAACAACGTGTCTGAGTAAAAACACACTTTTTGAGTTAACTTGCTCCGAATTGATATCTATTTGCACCATTGGATTCAATTCGCCGATCCATATCCAACGATATAACTTTTATTATCATTCGACAAGTATTTACCGGTTTCTCCTAGTCCGTATTAATCATTTCGTTTAATTAATACCAATCATTCCTTTAATTTAAACCTTTACAAATGGAGTCAGATTAGTCTCGTAATATTGAGACGATTAGAATTCTCTGAAATATCTTTTAACTAGTATTTTTACCCGTGCCATGCACGGGGTGGAACAATTTTTTTGTTTTGTTTTTGTTATTTTCATCGTTTCAACATTTTTCAAATATCAAACAACATAAAACATATATTATTTGCTAATGAAAAGTCTACTATATACATTTAAAAATTAACATTTTAAAGTCTAATTAAAATTAGAATATTTCAAAAAATGTGGTATACAATATTTTTTGTGAAGTTATAAGGGTTATCAAAGACATCTAAAACTAATACTTTCAATTTTATTTTTACTCTCACTCGTGAAATAATAATGTAAAATTAAGAATAAGTGAATACCAACTTGGTAAAAATAATATTATAAGTGTCAGTGTTTGACATTAACTTTTATCTATAATCATAATGAAACATAGGCTATCGAAAATTATATTATTTGAAATTTTAAGAGTAATCCGGCATGAAATGATATACGGAGTATAATTCATTTATGTTATGTAACCCTTCTCTTAGACTTTATTTCGTAATGGTTAACCTTGCACTATTATATAATTCAGATGCTTAATCTTGCACTAATATACAATAATGGGTACAACATTCTTCAAATTAAAATTATTTTGTGGCTCACGATTTACAAACATTATATTATCATCATTTGTTACTACTCTAAAAAAAATTATTTGTTACTCAATTATTATACAATCGTCATCAATGGGCAAAATATATGATCCCCACATTGGTTTAGATTATCGAAAAAATTGATTTAACACCTCAGATTGATATGAGTCTCTTCTCTCAAATTAATTTTTAAAAAAATATGATTTCCTTTACTTGGTTTAATTAAAAAACAAAAAAAGATCTTATAAATATTCTTCATTTTATTAATTTAAAAAAATAGATTACCAACTTTATGATTCAAAAAAATATGATCCTTATATTTGTAAAATAAATATTGTTTGTCTTTCGTGCATTATTATGATTATTCTCCCTCGTATTGATTATAAAGAGTTTTTAAATAAAACTAGAATTAGATCTAGCAGATTAGATCTAATCAGATAAGATGCTTTAAGATCAAATCAAATTCAATCAGATCTTATTGCTTACATATTTCATGTGAGCTAATACATCTCAATTTAACATATTTATATGTTGATTAGATTATATCTAATGAAAATCAGATCTCATCATATCAGATTAGACTAGCTCAAATTAAAAGAGTTTTAATTATAACTAATCGGACTAATTAAATCAAATCGGACAAAAACATATCTAATCGAAATAAATCAAAGTCAAATCCAATAAGATGAGATCAAATCTTCAAAAATATAGAATCAAATCAAATTCAAATCTAGTAAGATCAGATCAAATTTTTTAAAAAATAATATCAGATCTAATTAGATTGAATTAGACCAAAATAGATCTGATCAGATCAAATCAAATTCAAATTTATTAAGATCAGATCAAGTCTTCAAAAAAAACAAGTTGATTATAAAGGTCGTGTCCGGTTTTCCTGATATAATCTATAAATGCATCAGACCAAAACAGATATAATCCTATCAAATCAAATTCAAATACAATAAAATAAGATCTAGTCTACAAAAAAATCAATTTACTAGTCAAGATTGTTTCTTATTTTCCAGATATAATCTTTAAATGCATGAGATATGAATTTAGTTAATACTCCGTATTATTAAAGTTTACCTCCCAAACTCTAGAATTTTAATTTCCCTCCATCTAAATTCATTTTCCCTCCCCTAAATTTCATTTTCCCTCTTTTTAAATTCATTTTCTCTCCCCTAAATTTCATTTTCCCTCTTCTGTAATTTCTCTTTTCCCTCTTCTAAAAAACTCTATCTCTCGTCGATTAAGGTCAGAAGAAACCCTATCTTTTCGCCACTTCTTCTTACCTTCATGCCTGGAGCCAGGCCTGTCGATCCTCGTCGCTCCTATCTTCTTCTTCGCCATCGAGATACCTCGACGCCGGGCAGTGGTCTTCCGATCCCCATAGAGTACCGCAATCCCTACTGCCTCCAACTTACAGGTTTTACTTTATCTTGAAAATACTCTAATGGTTAAATTATGTGAATTTCTTTGCATATCTCTTGAAAATACTCTAAATTCTTCAATTATATGAATGAAAATATTCTAATTCTTCAATTATGAGGATTTATTTGCTTAATTTTTGTTACCTCAATTTGATTTTCTTTTTATTGATATACTTTTAGGTCAGATTTTTAAATAAATTTTTTTATCTAAAAATATGAAAGAATCAAAATTATTTTTTACTAGTTTTTTTGTTCACACCTACTAGGTTTACAGTAGGTTAGAAAAACAAATTTTGGAAATTTTATTTGAGAGCTCCATGAGGTTCTCCTCAATCTGTTTTAATATTTTTTCGGCAATTCAAAATTCAGAGTTCCATTACCAAAGACTAACCAAAGCTTGAAGCTTATAAAAAGACTAAGAGTATTTTCACACTTCTCAGTTTGTAAGTTACAGTTTTAACCTATGGTCATAATTAATCTTCCCAAATTCCCTTTGAGAGTATTGTGTAACTTACTATATATATATATATGGGTGTGTATATAAAGTGGACACTCTTAGTATCAAGTCCCCTTTGTGAGCCTTTTGTTATAACTTATAAATGCTCCTTTACTAAAAACCATATCTTTTGACATAAGGGAAGTTTGTATAATGGTTTCTGATTGTACAGTCTTTATCAATGTGGATATGGAGGTGGGTCTTGATGCTTCTGGGTCTGTTTTGTTGATGAACCTATTTCGAATGATTTGGATGAGGTGCTGTTGTGCTCTTGCTGATGCTCACAGTTGCTGCCTTGGGGACTGCTGATGCTCACAGTTGGCGTACAGGTGCTGCGTACAGGTTGAAATTAAACCTACTATTGGATTTTGCTACTGGATTTTGCTACTGCTTGGGATCTACTGGTGCTGACCATGAAACCTTCTACCTGGGCTGATTTATTGGATACCAAGGGCTGTGGATTAACCTTTGGATGATGGAATTCTTGGATGTCATGGTATGTTTGTGGTATCTAACAAATGTATATATGTCATGTGCTTAACTATGAAATTCTTGGATGAGGCATAAGACACTTAGGCTGAGCCAAATTAAAAGATTGAATTCAATCAATTACTTGTTTAACTTAATAGCTTATAAACCCATTATTTTCTCCTCAATTATACGTTGTGGGATACTCTAACAGTAACAAATTTGGGAATTCGATGTCTTTTTCATGCTTTGAATATGTGATATAAAAAGAATACCTATATCTGATTATGAATACATATTTACGCAGCTTGGACACTTTTCCCTATGCGGGAACAACCACTACATGTGAATCTCTCTTCATGGGAGTTCCCTGTGTCACTATGAGAGAGTCTGTAGATGCTCATAATGTTGGTGTGAGTCTCCTCAACGCAGTTGGTAAGTGCTTTCTTTTCTGTTTTGCAATGTGCTATGGCTTGCTTTGACATTTTTCAGCCATTCAAAGTTAGACTACAATTCGAATATGTTCTTGCTTTGATTGATTATTTTTACTTTAGGGTGTAAAAACTTGGTTGCCAAGAACGAGGACGAATATGTTGAGTTGGCAATTCACTTGGCAACTGATCTAACTGCCCTCTCAAAGCTGAGAATGAGCCTTCAGAACCGTATGCTGAAATCTCCTCTCTGTGATGGGTCAAAATTCACCCTGAATCTTTTTGGTTCTATAGTAACCACGCTCTTAACCCCCCTGCTGGTATTTTAGTTTCACTGCCTCCTTTTCTATTAAATTGCTCGTAATTACAGTAATTAATTATATTTCTTCAAAAAATGTTACAGAGATTAAAGTAGATGCCAGGGTGGAGAGGAAGACGAAATCTGCTGCTCTGCCGGCCGCCACGACACCCTCCCTGCCGGAGGGCAACACAACAATCTTCGTGTAATTGGCACTCCTATCTTGAAGATTTGGTCTTTATTATTTGATTTGAGTAATTTTAGAATATGGATTTTCATTCTTTGTGTTTTTTTTGTTTTCTACTTTGGATTGAAGCAACCCAATGTACTCTTTATTTTGTTTTTGATAAATTTTGTGTACTCTTATTTGCATCTCGCCATCTTATTGTTTTTTGGTTTTATGATGTGAGATTGATTGTTTATATGAGTTCTCAATTCCCTTTGTGTGTAGTAGGACAGTACCCAGCTTGTCCATGCACTTTTTCTTTCGTTTCAATGGAAGTATTTATTTTTTCATGTCCATATAATTAGTTTGAAACAATATTTATTTGATTGTTGTACATATAATATTGTCTGAAAGTATGAAAGTAAAGTTAGATAGTGTATCCATTTTCATTGTAAAAAAGATTACCATTACTCTGAACTTTTAAAATAGTTTTAGGCTTAAGAGCTATACTACTATTCAAAACGAATATTCTTAACTTTTAAAATGGTTTTAGGTTTAATACGCACAATTCTCTTAAAAATAGGTTGCTTTATTTATTATAGATAACCGTGAACAAAAACGGTGTGACACACACTACTAGTAATACATTACGGTTTCTCAAAACTTTGAAAATAGTTTTAGGATTAATAGTCTAACTACTGTTTAAAAAAAGTATTCTTAATTTATTATTAACAACTTGTAATAGATTACGGTTTCTATAAATTTTAAAAATAGTTTTACGCTATATAAATATATTACTTTTACAAGGGAGTTTTCTATTCTTATAATAAACAACTATGAAAAACAAAACCATATGAAACATACAACTAACAATATAATACTATTTCTTATAAGTTTAAAAACAGTTATAAACTTAAAAAACCAGACTACTGTTTAGAAATAGTAGTCTTAACTAATTATTGACAATTGTGGCAACAAAAACTGTATTTTTAGGTGAAATGGACTACTAATAAAAAATTACCGTTTCTCACAACTTTAAAAACAGTGCTATCCTTAATTCATAGACTACTGTTATAAAAGAGTCTTTTATTCCCATTAGAAACAACGGTGGCAAAAAAAACATATGAAAAAGACAACTAGCAATAGATAACTGTTTCTAATAAGTTTAAAAACAGTTCTAGACTAAAACATCATACTACTGTTTATATAGAGTATTCTTAACTTATTATTGACAACTGTTGCAACAAAAACTGTATTTTGAAGTGACACAAACAACTAGTGATAGATTACCGTTTCTCGAAACTTTAAAAACAGTTTTAAAGCATTATAGCTAGACTACTGTTCTATAGCCAAGAAAAACTCACAGTAGTCTGTTTTTTTAACTACTGTGTTTCTATAAACAGTAGTTAATCAGCAGTCGTCTGATACTGTTTTTGGCGTAGTGTTTATTTACTAAGATTTTGGTAACTAAGCTTTAAGAAAAATGAATGTAGTGAAAATGATACCAATCTCAATGATCCTCAGTATTCAAATCTTCCTTTACAATAAAAGTTGTTCGATCTTAGAAAAACAAAGCATTTAATGAATAGTGAAGTTATGAATTCTAATCTTTAAAACTTATGTAAAAAAGTATATATAGGAATATGCTCAGCATTTAGCATTAATGTTTTGAAAAGTTTATCTAACAGTAGCGTTTGACTTTACTATTTTTAAAATTAATTTATATATTTAATTTTTTCAAAACCGCTAACACTAATATTTGAAAATGTTATTTTCAAACAAAATCTAGATCTTAACTTTCTTCATTTAAAACTTTTCACAAGAAACCATCATTTATAACAATTGAGTTTTGTTTATGCTCTAACAAGCCCCCAAATGAGTGGACAAAATTTGTTTATGTTGAGTCTTGTATGTGAATATTAATTATTTTTAATTGTGTGGTGGTGAGATTTAAACTTGTGACTTCTAAGTCAGTAAAACTTTGATATCATGGAAAAGTTCAACCAGAATATTAAAGTTGTGCTTGTGGATATTATAACAAATTTTACCTTTTAAGGGTTTCCAATGCAAAATTTATGACTATAAAAACTCTACTTTATAGTTCATATTTTTAGTTTGTTTTAAATGAAACTTAATTTGAATAACAAAAACTTAAATAAGACCCCATGGCTCGAGATTCTTGGATCCGCCTCTGATTGCAATCTTGGTAATTCGATGTAAGTCACAGCAGTGAGGCGTTATAAAATGGCGTTATAAGTTACATTCTACAACTGGCCTATAACTTAAGCCCAAATCACACAAAAATATCTTATACTAACTCCGTCCTAAATTATTTACCACATTTGTATTCCCGAAGCAAAATATCAAGTTTTTTCAATTTATTTTATTTACATATTGATATAAAAATAAAAAACAAAATTTACATATAGAAAAACTACATGAAAAATTCTTCGAAATAAGAGGTGTCAAGAATATTTTATTTTATCAAATAACCAATGAAAACGTCAAAATAAACAAAAGTTCCCGCGACTGACGAAAAAACAAATGTTGTGAATATTTAGGGACGGAGGGAGTATACAAATATACTCTAACACCGGTCCTGTTTAATTATTTGGATGAGAATTTAATTGAGCGATCTTATAACAGTTAAAATTCTTCCAATTTCCTTCTTAGAGTTTTCCCTAAATTTTATAGACTTCTCTCAAAAGTGAAAAGAAGAAAATTAATGAAAAACGACTCATTTTCCTGAAATCATTTTTTATTTTTCCAAAAAAAATCTTTCATACATAAGGAATTTTAGTAGGGCTACGCTGCTCCCGAATAACAATGAAGACTAATTAAATCAAATTTTCTATTTAACCAATTTGACTGTAATTTGGGGCAACGTGCCCAAGTGAACCCTTTGAATCCAATTCAATCGTCTCATGTTCTTTCTTTCATCATTGTATTAGGGTTTTTTAAATGTGATTTTCAGGTGTGGGCATATATATAAGTTATACTCCACCCGTATCAAATTCAACAGGTTGTGTTAGGGATCCAAATCGATTCTCTTTTACTCATTACTATCGTTAATTACTGAGCTCTTTCAATTCTGTACGTAGGGCTTTATATTTTCCCTCAATTTCTGGGCTAATTATTCTGGATAGGGTGGACTAAACAGATTATGATTGTTAGCTCTAATTCCGTGTATATGTTGTTCATAAATCACCAACAAATATAAGGCAAAGTTACCATAAGAGAAGAACTTTTTCTACACATTAATTTCCTGATGATAGCAGGGGTTGCTACATGTGCTTGCAAAAAAAAAAACACAGATATTGGTTTGTTATTGATGCATGTTCTCCAAAAAAAAAACAAAAAAGGAAGAAGACGATGTCCATCAAATGCTCAATTGGATAAAATGCTCAATTAAACTTTTTCCACTTATGATTTGAGGAGGATGTAATTGACAAGTCAAGGCGACTTTCTCCGTTTGAGGTTCCAGATAGCCAGGTTCCAAAATTTCATCTCAAGCTCCCAAAAACAAGGGTTAGAAAGTATATATAGGTATTTATAGATATATGGTGCCCCGGCCTCCCAATTTTCATCGACAAATCAAAGACCTTGTTTCCATGATTTAGTTTCAAACTGTGATAAAATAGATGAACTCCCACAGTTTCTAGAGTCTCCATTGAATTCTTTTATCAATGTTTTTTTTAATTTTCTTTAGTGGGAGGGCACAATGATGGCAATTGGAGCACTGGATGACGCTGGCAATGGAGTTCTGTCCCGGAAGTATTCGTTTGAAGCTGAACCAGTGTGTGAGTCAATAAGAGCAACCTTTAGGTCTTACTCTTCCTCTATTTTTTATTTAATTTTATATTTCTAACTTTGTTTCAATGAATTGCTGATTCTATTTCGGAGCCTCTGTAAACCACCTCCAAACTTAACCAAATAAATTTTCAGTCTGAGCTTTTGCAAATGGAAGGAGATTGTGTTAAGGTCGAACTCAGGTATCATCAGGGGTCATCTTTGGTTTTTCACATCTCGAAACCACCTCCAAACTTCACCTCCCTTTTATTTAGTTTTCAAATATTTTTTCTATGATTCATTAAAACTTTTACTAAACTGAACACATGTAGTTAAAAATTTTTATATTTTGAGTGATTTAGACCATTTTGGGAAAAAACTCTTCCATCTTTCGAACTAGAGAACATTTTCGGATTTTTGCCCAAGTCATGATAAAATAAAAATTGAGTTTGTCAATGAGCACTTCTAAAAGCTGGCTAATACTCCGTATTTGGTTTTCCCCAAGTCATGATAAAATTAATATTAAAGATTATATTTCAACAAAACTGAAATTTATAGAAAAATTGTCCAATTACCCTTTTAATTTATGCCCTATTTTAGAACCAATGGTTGTTCTAAACACGAAGAAAAGTTTACTTGAGAAAATAGAGGAAATGGTCAATCTTGGAACCAAGATTGCAATGGACCACATTTTATAGCTCATTTAAGTCCCATTCTTAAACACCTGGCTGCTGGAATCTTGATTAGTCTTTATGCCCTTTGTATTATTCGTAATGTACATGGAACCAAAGAAATAAATGATTTTGGAGTTGTCTTCTTACTACTTAGTACTTGGCCTTAAGGTAGGATTTGCAAAGATAGGAAATATAGACTTTTACTTATTTTTCTATGTTAGTTTTTAACCATTTGAAATAACAAGTGTTTTGATATTTGCTTTTTTTTGGGAGACGTTAGGTTTTATGAAGAAGGGTATTTTTGGTTTAGATTGTCTTAAGTACTGTAAATTGTTATATGTTGCCATTCTTCCTTAAAGACAATATTTTATATGCACAAGCAAGTGTAGCCATTAGTGATAGTTGTAGTAATTGGCTTGGTGACCTATGTTGTTGCTGAACATTATAGTCCTGCAAGAATTGTTATTGGGAATGGTCTTGCATTATCCTCCACTTATGTTGTCCCTGGTCTATTTTAATATTATGATCAGAACTTAATTTACACAGATGATTTTCTGAAAAAATTGCACTATTTGTGCCGATTTGCATGCTGTTTTTGTGTTCCGGAAGTGCTTATTTGCTGAACTATCAATGTTTATTGTTGAATATATACTTTAACATGATTGCTTACTGATTTTCTAGAAAACTTGAAGTGATTCTTGCTGAATTTTGAACTTTTAGAGATGAAATTTGCATAGGAACATCATCTAGAAACATATATCAAGTTTTTTTTTCAAATTGATTTTTATTCATATAAGCTGCATTTTGCACGAAATGTGAATTTGGTTCAAAATCTGATTTTTGAAATCTGATTTCTAGCTTTAACCGCATATAAAGCTCCAAAGTTGATTTTTTATTGCTTAACTTAACTTCATCATTTTGAGTGATTTAAAAAAACACATATACTTTATTTTTATACTACAGGTTGAGGTGAACTACTACTCAATCTACACACCCTTTTCTCTTTGCATAGAAATTCGTTCCCTGGTCTATTTTAATACTATGATCAGAACTCAATTTACAAACTCTTTTCTGCAACCTATGCCCATAGAAAGATGCTGAGGTACATGATGATCCAGGTTTAAAGCCACATGCTATTAATATAATTATTTTACACTAATTAACAAGCTGATCCTCCTTATTAGTGTGCTTCTTTAACACATCCAGCTCCGCTTCATCCTCCCATTTACAGCAATGGACATATATGTTTAGGTTAGTTTCACTTAAGTGTAATACTTATCCTCACATGTTAACATTGTATTTATCATACTCACTGTGTGTGGTGTCTACTAATACTTTTTTTTAAAAAAGTTTCAATGCATTTTTTCTTTTTGCATTTTGTGGTAGACAACTCCGGAGTTGCATTTGCCGAGACTGGATTGCTAGGTATTTGTAGCAGGTTATGGTACCTATCATGTGGTTTAGAGGCAATGGAATAGTGTAATAAACCTTGGTGGAACAAAGTTGTTTGGTACAAAATGATACATTTGAAACACCAAACTCTTCTTTGGTTAATGTAGTGTAAAGAGAATATTAGTTAGGAAATGGGTGGAACGATCCTATGCAATTCACAGAGGACTTATATAATACGGAGTAATAAGGATAGAAGATAGAGGACGGAAGGTGTTAGGAGCCGTTGTAGAGATAGTTATGAATCATATTAAAGTTTTCCTTGATAACCGTCCATAATTAAAGTTCCCACTTTCCTTTTTCGGATGTCCACAATTAAAGTTTTCATTTCTTTTTTTGGTAACTTTTTTTAATCAAAAAGACTTAAATATCCTTCTTTACCTTTTACTTTTCTTCTCTCCTTCCTTTTCTTCTCTCCTCTTTTTCTTTCTTTTTTCTTCTGTTCTTCTTCTTTCCTTCTCTCTCTTTTCTTGTTCTTCTTCTTTCCTTCTCTCTCTTTTCTTCTTCTTCCACCTTCGGATTTTTCATTTCATTTCTTTTTTTTTCTTCTTCAGATTTTTCCTCCTTTTTTTCCCCTTCTGAATTTTCTTTTCTTCATCTTCTTCATTTCCTTCCGAGTTTTCTTCTTCTTCTTCCCCTATTTCGATTTTTCCTTTCTATTCTTCTTCTTCTTCTTTTTCTTCTTCCTCTTCTTCCCCCCTTCCGATTTGGCGTTTCTAGTCTTCTTCTTCTACTTCTTGTGCGTCAGATCTGGAAAAATCGGATTCAGATCTGTGAATCGGATTCATCTTCAGCGTCGATGAAGAAATTCGATTCAAATCTTTTTCATCTTCTACATCTCCTTCAGAACTCTTCGCAGGGTTTGAGTCGGAAATTCGCCGGAATTTCTCACTGGATTGCCGGAATCTCACTAGCCGGAATTTTGCAGGGTTTGAGTCACCGGAATTTCTCTCCGGACGATGGGATGGGCTGCAAGACTTGGCCAGGAACGGTGGGGGCTGTGCGTAAGGTTGAGGGGTATTTTGGGAAAGTCAATGTAAATTTTAACTTTTACAGAGTATTAAACTCCGTGCTCGATCAAACCGGGAACTTTAAATTTGGACGAAGGGAGTATTAAAGTTTTCCTTGATAACCGAAGCATGTCCAAAATAGCAATCCCAATTGGTTAAGACTTAGGAGTAGAGTTTGTAGACTTAGGTCATGTTCTCCTCAACTTATTTTTTTAACTTATTGCTTATTCTTATTGGAATCAGATCAGATCAGAAATAACTTGAAATATAACTACATTCAGATGAGATCAGATCAGATCATATTAGAACGTATTCCAATAAGATCAGAACCAATCAGACCAAGTGGAGAGAACATGGCCTTTGTATCTTTTACGTTTAGTATTGCTTGAAGAAAAATGCTAGGGTGCCCCCAATTGGGTGCTACCATGGGTGCACCCAAGCTTCGCACAGATGATTATGTCATTTGTTCGAAGCTTGGATGCACCTATAGTAGTACCCATTTGGGAACACCCTAGCATGACCCAAGAAGAAGACCTCTTACACTCTTTACAAGAGGCGATGAGGGGATTCACTCACCCAAGACTTTCACCATGTTCTCTTCGCCTGATATGATTATGTTTGATCTGATATGATTGTAGTTATTTATTTAAAGCTTTTTTATCCGGATCTGATTCCAATATAAATAAGTTATACTCCCTCCGTCCCAGAGTATTCGTCTAGTTTTGACTTTTGAAACTGTTCATCTAAGCACTTTGACTCATCAAATTCTCTCAATGTGTAAGCCTAAATATAGTCATGTGTTATCTTGTTTGATTCGTCTTAACATATAGATTATTAATATATATAATTTCTATAATTTTTTAATATACAAATTACAAGATAAAATGAATTAAAGAAGTGTATTGGATGCTGTGTAAAAATGAAAGTGGACAAATACTCTGGGACGGAGGTAGTAAGTACTGATCCCATAATTTTCTTAAATTATCGCATAAACAAACCAAAAATACAAAATCAAACAAATATTATGAAAATCAAACGAATCAAACAATTGGAGGTATTTTGGAGAAGTACAAAGTAACTTCTCATACGAAGAATCTTAAACTGTACATTTACAAAAAAGTTATTAATATATTAATTTTTGTATTTCTTCATTACATAATACTCCGTAGGCTTGTTTCGAAAGTTCAATTCAACTTCACATATGAAAAGTGTTATTTATTTATGTTTTTATTTTTTGTTGATAAATTTAAGAACATAAGTGTTTCTTGAATTTTATTTATTCATTATATTTATCAATTTTTTTAATATTTATTCAGGGTTGTAAATGGATAACTGAAAATTCGATTACCGTCTGCATTCGTGTCCGTTTATACGGAAAAAATCCGCATCCGTTAAAAGCGGTTATTATCCGTATCCGATTAAGGATATCTGATTGGTAAACAGATACGGATTTGGTAATCATACATCCGGTCCGTTTATAATCCGCTCCGCATAGACATCCGTTTAAGTAATCGTTTATCCATATATCTGATTCATTATATATAATTTTCATAATTTTTTATAATTGTATTTTGATTTTCTATTGACATCTCAAAGTATAAGACATTTTTATATGGAAAATATATGTTTAGACACATAAATATATGTGTAGACACATAAAAATATGTGGGTATGTGTATTATGTATATCTTTTTACCATATGAAGTTGTCATAGATTATTATAAATTATAAAAAATAAGAAAAAATTAATCCGTAACAAATTACAATTCAATAAATAATATTTTGACGTTAATTTAATTGGAAATTATAGTATTTTTCAACTTAATTTAAAAAATTGGAAACAGATACGGATGTATCCGACGGATGCGGATACGGTTTTGATTTTAAGTATCCGTCAAGATCCGTATCCGAATTTGATATCCAATAAAAATAAACGGATACGAATCTGGTAATGGCACATCCGATCCGATTAATATCCGTTTACACCCTTTTATTTATTTACTTATATATATATATATATATATATATATATATATATATATATATATATATATATATATTGGTTCTGGTGAGAATGCAATCTTAAGAGAGAAATGAGAATGAATCTAGTGTTTTAGATTGTGCGATCTAAGGGTCAGGATTGCATCAAAATTAGGTGCAACAAAATGGTTCGAAAATGCATCACGTCGAAATGCATCATAATCTTTTGAAAATGCACTATCTCAAAATCTGAGCGCAGGATGCAATCTGAGCCGCACGATGCATCAAATCGAACGGCTAGATTTAATTCTCATTTCTCTCCACAAGGTGCATTCTCACTCCAGTGAGATGACACCTTAAGGTGAGATGACATGCTTCAGTGAGATGACGCCATGCTCACCACACAACACTACAAAGCTCGCTCACTTAGAAATGAAGCAAAGCTCACCATTTTGAACACCAAAACTCACCTTTTTTTTAAATTTTGAAAATTTAAAAACTAATAAAAAAATAACAACACCAGTCAACCACCGGTCAGAGGCGTTAATAGATTCAAGTGAGAATGATCTTTACTACGATAATAGACCTTATCATGAGAATGATGTATTTTTATGCCGTCACGATGCATTTTTTATTATGATAGTGCATTTTTGGCACTGGGAGTAAAGTTCAACTTATTCACCACAATCCCACCGCGTTTTTTCATACTCCCTCCGTCCTATAATGATCTTCCCGGTTCATTTTACGAAGTTTGACCGACTTTATTTTCAATTCAATTTATTTGATTGTAGGTGTAAAATTAAAAAATAAAAATTATATATTTAAAAACTACATCAAAAGTTCTACAAAACAAGTGGTGACAAGACTATATTATTTTAAGAAATCACCCTACGTAGCACTCTAACTCATCCAATACTACGCATTTAGCACTGCTTATTGTTTTTTACCAAATTAGCTATTTATGTTGTCAATCTCTTCCAATCATATCCTTTATGTTGTCAATCCCTTTTATCTATCCCACTATCAATTGTTTCAATTCCTCTTTCAACTCCTATATCAAATTCGGACTCACATAATGTATACTTTGTGGATAGTGGCATAGTACTCTTTTTTATCAAATTCTTTCTTCAATCAATTAAATGTAGTTTTGAATAAATATATATAATAAAAATACGATATATCAAAATTATATCATAAAAATATGCCAATTATAAATATTTTCTTCATCCCAAAATATGGCTCTTATTCGATTTACGATGTTTGATTAAAGTTATTTTCAAATCAATATAAGTAAAACTATGCCAATTATAAATTCTTCCTTCATTCCGATCCATTATCCATTTCTTTTTAGTACCACATAAATAAAGTTGAACATACGTCTAATACTAGCATCATCTAACATTATACAAAATCAAAAAAGATCAAAAAAAAAAGCCAAGCCCATGTGTTGGCCAGTGTGTTTTGGTGTAATTATTCATGAAATCAGTCATACATTTTTTGGCAGTGTGGAATTCATAAATGAAAACAGTCATATACATTTTTGGCAGTGTAGAATTCATACATGAAAACAGTGTGGAGTTCATACATAAAAAGAGCTATACATTTTTTGGGCAGTGTGGAATTCATACATGAAAATAGTAATACATTTTTTGACACTGTAGATTTTATACATGAAATTACTGTCACATAAATCAATGGACATTACACTACAACATGAAATTAAGGAACACAATAATATATTTACACACTGCCGTAAGATATAACAACATATATCTATTCTACACTACCACATTAAACTCACATATAAAAAAACTACACTGCCCACAACACAATTACGAGTGAACAACCACACTGCCCAAAACAATCATATTTTTTGGCAGTGCATAATGAGCATTTGCTATTTAATTCAAGGTCAAAATCGGAATCACATGTACGAAACATATAGCACTGCTATTTAGAGTATTTTAGTGCTCTAAGAGTGCTATTTTGGTTTTTCTTCCTATTATTTTATCAAATACCTAATGAAAATAGGTAAAGAAAGTGATTAAAGTTTGACCGTGTAAAAAATGTGTGGGAAGAACATTATAGGACGGAGGGAGTATATTTTTTTTTTGAATTTTTCAAGCTATTAGATCTTATATCTAATGCACGAGATGCATTCTTATTTCTTTCATTAGATTGCAATCTCACTTGATCATATATATACATTTTCAAAATGACTTAATTTCGTTCTTTGCACGGGGTCATATACATTTTCAAATTTTTAACATTTTGATAAAATTATATTTTGAATTTAAAAAATGAATTAAGATATGTTTTAATTTATTTGATATTCCAATAAATATTTGGTACGTCTTAGATAAATCTTTCCTAATAATTAGATATGATCCCTTATTTTTGGAGCAAAAATTGTAGTTTTAATAATGATACGCATTTACTAATCTTTATGTAAATATTTATTAGTTAGGAATAGTTTAAAATTTTTATTTTAATCTTTATATTTTATAAATAATAAAACTTATATAACCTTCTTTTTAAAATAATAAAAAATTATATAGATTAGAAAAACTAAAATAGTGAAATGCATCCCTAAAAAAATAGTGAAATGCAGGTTGGTATACTCTGTAATACTTAGGAAATTAAAAGTTTAATACAAAATTAATGACCACTAAATGTAATAATAATGAAAACTATTTTAATAAGTGAAAAATTTAAGTAATATTAGCGAAAATTAATTGAATGAAATCAATAGTTGATAGATTTAAAATTTTACTCCCTCCGTCCCTAAATATTCACAACATTTGCTTTTTCAGCAGTGTCGGGATCTTTTGTTTATTTCAACGTTTTCATTGATTATTTGATAAAATAAAATATTCTTGACACCTCTTATTTCGAAGAACTTTTCATGTAGTTTTTTTATATATAAATTTTATTTTTTATTTCTTTACCAATATGTAAATAAAATGAATTGAAAAAACTTAATATTTTGCCTCGGGAATACAAATGTGGCAAATAATTTGGAACGAAGGGAGTATATACAACATTGTTTGTTATATTAACTTTAAATATTAATATATGATAAATCACAAAGTGTATTTAGTTGATGATGTGTCTTTAGTGATTTAGCAACTGTGACTATCACTACCTATGCCAATTTGGTAAGTTCTCTATGAGTACATCTCACTGCCAAAAACAAAATAATGTTCTGTGAGTACAAGGTACAATCCATTGGCGCAACAAATTACAAAACAATAGGGAGTACTCTATGCTAGGACAGTGCAGATTGCAGAACATGTAGGCTCAAATTTACAAAAGCTAATTGCTTCTCTGTTGCCGTTTGTACCCCAAAACTCTTGCGTCTAGCACACTACTAAAGAGCTCCACAGTAAAAAGAGTAAAGTACTCCCACCATCTCTTTTACAACTTCCCACTTTGGTTTGTGATATAAATTTATGGAGTGTTTTTCTGTGGTGTGCTTATTGACTCATTGATGATAATCATTTTTTAACATATAAGTTGCTTATAAGCCAAATATTCTTTTGTGGAAGTAAAATGACTTAAATGATATTCAAGTCATTTAAGAATATTAATAAATGACGAGAGATAGTTTTGTAAATAATCTGATTAAAACAGAGAAACCGACTAAAAAATAAGTAGGTGAGAACTACTTATTTTTTCTAGCTTATAAGCACAGAGAAATATGTCATCAAATGACTTATAAGTTAAAACTACTTATAAGCAGTTTTGACCAATTTATAAGCACAAACTCCACAAAGAAATACCCATTTAATATCAATTAGTTCATTTTGGAAAAAGTAAATTAAATTGTGCTATAAATTTAATTATAATTAGTTCACTTTGAAATATAAGTTTGAAATATTACATTTTATAATATACGGAGTATACAATCTAGTATTGATAAATAAAGATATTGGTCAAAGTATTGCATTGAAGATCATAAAAATCAAATGGGAAGATTCAAAAGAGATGGAGGGAGTACTAATATTCGGAAGGAGCAATGCTAGGGGTACACCAAAGGTGTACCCCAAATTGACACCACCCCCTTCTTCACCACCCATTTTTATTTGATTTTTATTTATTTATTTTTGAATTTCTTGCCAATTTATGTGGACAAGGAGGGGATGGGGGACATATGGGGTAGGTGTACCCCTAGAAAGGTGTACCCCTAGCATTTTTCATTCGGAAGAGATGGACAAGACTTATGGGGCCTTAGGCCCGTAAGTGGAGCACTATTTTTTATATAGAAAAAAAGGATGGGCTTGCTGGCCTAACAGGCCGATCTTGATTCTCAGATCCACCCATTTACGAGTTGGCCCCGCCCCGCCTGTACGGGTAATTATGTTCGTCCATCGACTCTTCATTGAACGCCTCTCACTAGTGCATCTTCTTGATACTTCCTCCCTCCCAAAAAGTTTTACACATTTTGACTAAAGTGGAAATTAAGGGAGGGATAATTTTGTGTTGACTTTTCAAAAATAACCTTGATTTGATGTGTAAAAGTAGGATGTGATGTGTAAATTATAAGGAAAAAAGTATGATGTGATAGGTAGAATTTTAAAAAGTAAAGGGTAAAAGTGGTTTTTAATAGAAATGGGTAGGAGATTGTGGGACGCAATTTTTTTGAAAGGGGTAAATCTTTTTGGGACAGAGGGAGTACTTAAATTGCACAGGAGGCTGACAAGTGAGTATAAATTACACTGATGGCTTAAGAGGCAGAAGTAGTGTCTAGGGGGAAAAGAAATACAGAGCATGTTCAAGTACAATATGAACTGGTACTAGCAGATGATTCAACTCTATTTCTGATCTCCTAATTCCAGGCACCCAACATGTGTAAACATCCATATGTATAAACAGACACAGTATAATGAATAACTCACTTCAAACTCAGTGCCTCCTGTTTACTCTATCCAGGACAGTACCCTATATAATCTTGGAAAACATCAAGGAAAATCAAAACTAAAACTGAAAGAAATTAAAATCTTGCATATATTTCTTAAGTAGTTATATGTAATAGAAATGCATCGACAAAATGAGTTTGAGCAACTCTTTTCCTTCTCAAAATTTCATTTCCTCCAGACAATAAGCCTTTGCTTGGATGTGTGGAAAAGGAGAGGAAAGAAAATTGGAGAAGAAACATGGATTTCGAGACATTTTCTCTTGTTTGGATTGGAAAGAAAATGGGGAGGAAAGGAAAAGAAGTGGAGTTGGATGAACATTCATATTCTATGTTACTTTTTCCTTCATGGATCTATTCATATACAAAGTACTCCTAGCCAATTCATGAACACAAGAGGTAACAATTAGATTCTTATTTCTTGCAAAGAAGACCTTTTTCATAAGATCATAGCATCTGATGATGATGATGATGATGATGATGACACAACAATAAGAATATAAGTCAAGCACACATTTCAACCGAAAAACTCGAAAATCACCCAAATGCTTGCTTATAGTATTATATACTTATTGATTGAAGCATGTTTTTATAAATTACGCAGAAATCGATTAGGGATTAGGATTGAATAACATTGCCAACGACAGGATACTTAGCTTCGAATTTCTTCTCCCAGTCGGACAGGACTCCGATTTCCTTTTCGGACAGACCATCGAGGGAAGGGGAGACCTCTTGCTCCTCCTTGCTCATCTTCGCCAGGGCTCTGCTGGCGTCTTTGCCGGCGAAGACGGAGTAGCTCCCTCCGGGGCCGTAGAAGGACTTGCCGGAGGAGACGTCGAAGATGCGGCCCTTAATCGCGACGTAAATTGGCTTCGACGGATCGGATCCGTCGTACTGCTTCAGCTCCTGCCCCGTGATCTGCATTCTCAGAGCTTCTCCGATCTCTCTGGAGCAAAACCCTCTTCTTCTCCTTCTTCCTGCTTTCCCTAGGAGTTCACGATTCGTGATTGCTTGGGAAAGGTTTGGGACCAAACGTTGAGACTTTGTTTGGATGGGTGCGCAAGTTAGAGTTATTATAAAATATAATGACTTTTCTCAATATAGAATCATATGTTTTTATTTCTCAAAGTAGGACCATTGGTCATTATCTATTAGTCATTATTCAACTAAATGTCCAGCATCACTTGGACATTATTTTTCTCACTAGTCATTATTAAGTCCTATTTAAGGAATAAAAAAGTTTAAGTCCTACATTGGAAAATGATTTATGTTTTAGTTCTATTCAATGCAAATTTTACTACTATTTATTCTTATTCAAATCAAATTAAACTAGAAATTACATTAACACTATGTTTGGTTTAAGGAATTCGGAAGAATTATAATAAGGGTCCGTTGGGTATACGGAATTGACGGAATTAGAATTGAAATTCCACGAAATTTAATTCAATACAATTGAATTTTGTCAATTCCAATTCATTTTTTGCGCAATCAATTCCAAATCCACATAATTTTTGTGCTACCAAACAACGGAATTGGAATTGAAGTTCTCAATTCCAATTTCATAGTTTGAATTCCATGTACCAAACGGAGCCTAATATTTTTCTCCCATTTTGCACTTCAAAATGGAGGAATTTAATTTTCCATTCCTCTTTACACATTTTGCCTTCTCATTTTCCTTTTTCTTCCATTTTTCTTTTGTTTTCCTTTCTAACTAAACAAAAAACATTATTGTTTTTCATTTCAAGTTCTTTTCTTTTCCCTTTCAAATTCTTTAAACCAAAGACAGTGTAAATATAATTGTATTCAAATTAAGTTTGATTTGAATTTATTCTGATCAAAATTATTTAAATCAGGTGAAGAGATCGAATGTATAAAGATCAAAATTACTACCTCCGTCCCAGAGTGTTTGTCCACTTTCATTTTTACACACCATCCAATACACTTCTTTAATCCATTTTATCTTGTAATTTGTATATTAAAAAATTATAAAAATTATATATATTAATAATCTATATGTTAAGACAAATCAAACAAGATTATACATGACTATATTTAGGCTTACACAGTGAGAGAATTTGATGAGTCAAAGTGCTTAGATGAACAGTTCCAGAAGTCAAAACTGGACGAATACTTCGGGACGGAGGGAGTAAAACATTTTGTATTTTTTTCAAAATAACAAAGGTCAAATGGTAGAAAATAGAAATTTTTGAACTATAGATTGAGTCCCGTGTGGACATATGTCTAGGGGTGGGCACGGGCCGGTCCGAGCCAAAATTTGTATAAACCGGACTCGACTTGTTTTTTTCAAACGGTCCGGGCCGGAACGGGTTTTCAAAATTTTAAAATTGAAACCGGACCTAACCCGGCTTGTTTGAAACGGGCCGATTCTACAGGTCAACGGGTCCTAATCTATCATGATACTAATATTAAAAAAATAAAGGGATAATAAATTAATTTAAGTCATCCAACATAAAAAAGAGGCGTAAATGAAAATAAAATAATGACAAAGAGGGGCATGAGACTAAAGAGTACACCCCATGATCATCCAACAACAATAATAAAAAAAAGACAACCATATTTTAGCATTATAATGTCAATGGGTTCCAAAAAGAACAAAATTTACAATCTTCATGGGTTCCGACTTTCTAACTATGAAAGGTTTTCTTACTTTTCTGCCTGCGATTGGAAGGACCAAAAGATTGAAGGGCTTAGGCGGGTATATTTCCGTATATCCGTATATTTACTAAAAATAATATTAAAAATAATATTGGGATTTAAAAAACGGTCCGGTCCGGGTCCAATACAATTTCAAAATGAGAAACCGGACCGACCCTAAAATTTGTAAGGACAAGACCGAGCCGGACCATTTGAAAATTTTGAAAAGAGGACCCGACCCTAACCTGGACCGAACCTAGCGATCCGGTTCCGACTCCCGGTTCCTGGACCGATTGCCCACCCCTACATATGTCATTCCAGCCCCCATCGTCAGAAACGACTTTCACTAGTTGGGAAGAGTTTTTTTTTTTTTTAAATTTCACTAATCAGGAAAAGACCCCCTCACGCAGCCTGATTCGAGCAAAACATATACCCACACCGAAAACTTTCACATAAAGAAATCTGGAATACAAACAATAAAGAACCCAACACCATTGAGACGAATTTGAGGGTTCAGCGGGCCAAGTAATCTCACAGTCACTTGTCAATTTTGATAAAATAGATACTTTTATTAATCTTCACTATTGACCTGAATACTTGGCCCCAAATCTTCCTTGTTTAAATTTCTTTTTTCCTCCTTCAATACAATATTTGTTTATCAGTTTTAACTTTTTATCTTCAAAATTGATAAATTTTTAACATTAATTAAATCAAATTTGTATCCACTATTAAGAGTAGAATAATTTTCAACCGTAGCTGTGGAACAAAAGTTCAGTTTTAGTGGCAACAATCTAACTGACTACTGAAGTTGTCTTAGCGCTGAATTGTTTGAGACACTTGTTTGCAACTGAGATTAGCTCTTGGCAAGACGTCGAACTCAAGAGTCAGAGTACGACATTAGTACACAAAATTATATGGATGCAACCATAGAGGAAAGTGGTAGTTTGAGAAAAATATTTATATTTTTATTTTATTATCTAATTAGTTTTTTTAGGTGAGCGATTTATGAGCCCTTTCGAGGGTTTCTTTTCGATTCTTTACCTCGTCATTTTTTTGAATCGTCGGGATAATAAATGTTATTGTTTTTGTACTATTCATTTTTCATTATTTAAATAACAACTACATTCTTAGAATTTATAATTCTAAGAATATTTAATTTATTTTATACTTACAAATTTACAACTAAAATTAATTGCGATTCGCCGAAATCGGCCCGGAACAAGTGCCAGAACCGGTAGTTCTAGAACCGGTGCCGACACTAGTAACGGTGCTAAGGGGCGGCGATACTAGACCGACGGTTCCGGAGCTAGAAGCCTAGAACCGTACAGGAAGCGTACCTTGTCCATATTATAGATAAATAAATATAAATATTCATTTATATTTATTCTTGATTATCCTTGATTTGCTTTCCTTATCTCACGTGTATTTATTGTATACCATGTATAGCTCCTAGACTTTAGGCTATGATTTGGGATCTAAACTTAGTCCCTCTTAGTTGTTACTATTTATATACGTTATGATGAATGAAGAAGCATTGTATTCTGACTTCATATGGTATCAGAGCATCAGTAAAGGATTCTTTTTCTTCCTTTTTCGGTCCTTCACGCACGAAGCTGCGTCCAAACCAATTTCTTTCTCTTCTCTTTTTCCTGATCTTGTTGCTCTACCGGCATGGCTCCTTCTGTAGCTCCATCATCTTCTAATATCACCTAAGACACCCAGGTGATCCAGCTTCATGCAAAATCTCACTTTCCGATCAAATTGGTCTCTACCAATTTCTTGATCTGGCAACGTCAGGTCCGTTCAACTCTCATCGGACTTGATCTTCTGGGCTACATTGACGGCACACTTGCTGCCCCAGCTCCAACAGTCAACGACGCGATCAATCCTTGCTACTCAATTTGGTTCCGACAAGACCAGTCCATTGTGGGTGCTCTTCTCGGTAGTTGTTCTGATCAGGTTCAACCACTGATCTCCAATGCAGACACCTCTCACGATGCCTGGCAGAGTCTTCACTCTGCCTTCGCCAGCACCAGTCGTGGGCATATTGTCTCGCTCAAATCCAAACTTGGAAAAAATCCTCGAGGAGATCGTACCATTACGGACTATCTTCATGACATGAAAGGTATCGCAAATGAACTTGCACTTGTTCAGTGTCCCGTTGCCGAGGAGGATCTTGTTGTTCATATCTTGAATCAAGTTGGAGAAGAATATGATCACATCTCCTCCGCTGC
>OOIL02000725.1:407696-417696 GCA_900332095.2 Cuscuta campestris
TATTATAGATAAATAAATATAAATATTCATTTATATTTATTCTTGATTATCCTTGATTTGCTTTCCTTATCTCACGTGTATTTATTGTATACCATGTATAGCTCCTAGACTTTAGGCTATGATTTGGGATCTAAACTTAGTCCCTCTTAGTTGTTACTATTTATATACGTTATGATGAATGAAGAAGCATTGTATTCTGACTTCATAGTCCACTCCCATAAGTGCAAAGATGTTATATACTCCCTTCGTCCCAGAGTATTTGTCCACTTTCATTTTTACACACCATCCAATACACTTCTTTAATCCATTTTATCTTGTAATTTGTATATTATAGAAATTATATATTAATAATCTATATGTTAAGACAAATCAAACAAGATCACACATGACTATATTTAGGCTTACACATTGAGACAATTTGATGAGTCAAAGTGCTTAGATGAACAGTTTCAAAAGTCAAAAGTGGACAAATATAGCGGGACGGAGGTAGTATATACTATCATCAAAAATTGAAAAATGCTGGGTACACCAAAAGTGTACCCCATATGTCCCCCACCCCCTCCTTGTCCACATAAAAAGGAAAGAAATTAAAAAAAACTAAATAAATAAAAATTAAATAATAATGGGTGGTGGAGAAAGGGGTGGTGTACATTTGAGGTGAAAAAAGAAATCCCAACAGAAAAAAAATCAAATACAAAGGAATTGATGGTTACATATCACCCGAAGAATATTTAATTTATTTTATACTTACAAATTTACAACTAAAATTAATTGCGATTCGCCGAAATCGGCCCAGAACAAGTGCCGGAACCGGTAGTTCTAGAACCGGTGCCGACATCGGTAACGGTGCTAAGGGGCGGCGATACTAGAACCAACGGTTCCGGAGAGAGAAGCCTAGAACCGTACAGGAAGCGTACCCTGTCCACTCCCATATGTGCAAAGATGTTATATATATACTATCATCAAAAATTAAAAAATGATCGGGGTACACCAAAAGTGTACCCCATATGTCTCCCACCCTCTCCTTGTCCACATAAAAAGGCAAGAAATTAAAAAAAAATAAAAATTAAATAATAATGGGTGGTGGAGAAAGGAGTGGTGTACATTTGAGGTGGAAAAAGAAATCCCAACAGAAAAAAAGGAAAATCAAATACAAAGGAATTGATGGTTACATATCACCCAAAGAATGGGAAAGATTAATAAATCAAATCAAATATTTTTTTATTCTTGGCCATGCCAATGGGTGATATATAACCCAGGAAGCTCTTAAATTCAATTTGGTTGTTGTCTGCTTTTTCATCTTTCTATTCCGGGTTTCTTATATGTAATTCTCCGGTGTGGGAATATTTTCTTTGTATCTGAATCCCGTTGTATTAGGGATCCTAATTTACATCTGAGTGCCATCTAAGTTCTCCTTCTTCTTCTTCAACAACACTGCTTTTTGTGTAGGTACGCTTGTGGAAAATGCTTTTTTTTTTCTGGACAGATCTGATCTTGAGTGTTATTTGGTTTGATGTATCAATTTCTGACCTAAGTTGGCTGCGATTAATTTATTATATGGATTAGGGACGGTATGCATTTTAATTGATGCTCTTTTTTTATTGGGTGGATAAATAAGAGAGAGTAAAGTTAGTTGACATTCCTGTAATATATAATATGAGTACAAGTAAATATTCTGTAGTATTGATCAAGGCTGGGTTGCTTTTTATGGTGCCAATCCCATTTCCTTGAGAAGATGAATGAAGAGGATGAGTAAGTAACTTGCTACTCAACCAGGAGAATGGTTAGTTCTGAACTTCTAATTTCCTTTATATGTTCATAAATAAATCACCAACAAATTAAATCTAATAAAAGTTAGTACGAACTTTTAACATTTGCACTTGGAATTACATATGGGACTCCTTATATGCACCTTGAAAGCGTCACTTGTTTGAATTGTTTGCTAGTTATTAAGAAATATATCAATCGCATATAGGTCGATAAAAGAAGAACGTGTAGCCTATTGTTCAAGGACAAATAAAGCCTATTTAGAATGATGTTAATGACTTATATACTCCCTTCATCCCATCCCATAGAGGAGTCTTCTTTTGTCAACATATTTTTTTCCTAAAAAAGAGTCCAGATTGAAGAAAAATGCTAAATATGCACCTTGAAAGCTTCACTTGTTTGAATTGTTTTCTTACTAAGAAGTATATCAATGAACCATAGGTGGATATAAAAGAAGAATGTGATGTACATTTTTCAATTCTTTTGCCAACATATTTTTCCCCTAAAAAGAGTCCAATTTGAAGAAAAATGCTAATTTTCATTATATCCAACAATTTTTTATGAGAAAAACATAAACCCTGACACATATGTTAAATCTTTTTAAACTGACGAATAAATGTAAATTTATAGATATATTTGGTGATTTGCAATAGTAATAAAATTTAAAAGTTGTCCAATTATTAAATAGGACTTGTTTTTATGAGACGGCGAGAGTATTAAATACTCTCTCCGTCTCATTAAACATTTCCTATTTGGGAAAAAGTGTGATTTTAGGAATGTGTAATTCTGCCTTTACTTTATAGTAGGGTAGGATAGAATGTGATGTATAGCTTAATAGTCAATAGATTTGATGTGATAGATAGGTTAATAATTAAGAGGATAAGGAAATGTTAATTGAAAGTGCTTTTTGGGATGGATGAAAAGTAAAAGTGAAAATGTTTTTTGGGATAAAAGGAGTATTTATTTTGTGCTCGTGGCATGAACTACAACCTAGTATAATCTCAAATTCTCAACTCCGTTCGCTTTGGGGTCAAGATATACATGGTCTTACTTCTGTAAAATAGGGATTAGAGGTTGCAAGAAGTGATTATGCCAGTATATATTGATTATATGAGAGGTTGAAGGGTTGTGTTAATTGGTCTGTGGTTGATGCATGATTTCCATAAAGAAAACTATTGGCCAAAAATGCACAATTCGATAAAATTATGCTCTTATTACTGGAGTTAGCACTTTTCAAAATTGACAACTTTGTGTTAAAACATAAAATTATACTCCCTCCGTCCGGAAATGTTCTTCCCGTGTTGACTTGGCACGCTTATTAAGAAATAGTAAAAAAATGCAAAATTTTCAAAAATGCACATACTATAAACTTTTAAATCTCCTTTTATTATTAAAAAAGTATTAAAAAAGTAGATTTGTGATAAAATAGAAGGGTATTATTGATATTTAGCCTTAAAAAGCATACTAAAAAAGGAAATGAGAAGATTATTTCCGGACGTCCCAAAAAGGAAAATGTGAAGAATATTTTCGGACGGAGGGAGTAAACTTTTTCCACTTGTGATTTCAAGAGGATGTACTTCGAAATTGACAAAGTAAAGGGGACCCTAGTTTGGCTGCACAAACTTCAAGAATTTGCTAATTTTTAACTTGAGGTTATTGGATCATAATCCCTTAAGGGTCATGGTTTACTCAATTAAGAACCAATGTTCACCTTACAAACACTATTTGCTACCTCATTACGTCTCAAAATTAAATGATTGTTTCATGTCGTATATTTAGTACCAATATTTTTATTGGTACCAAGTTATGATCGTCTTTTTCTTTAGGCTCTTGTTTTGCTACTCAACCTAGCTTGTAGATTTATTCCCCCCTGACTTTTATTTAATAAAAAATGGACTCCTTGAAGGGCCCATGATTACAATCCGTTTTTTAAGGATCTCTTGATACAAACATAACATGCATAATTTCAATCATAACGGTTATCAATGTAAAATTTAATATTTGTCAAAGTAACAGAACTTTCAATCATAACGGTCAAATAGACGGAATGTACCCTCGGAGGACATTACCACAAATTTTAAGAACCCTTGTGTATAATTTGAATAATGTGGGATCAGAGAGTTTTCATCATAAAATTAAGGATACCCCGGAGTATGTTTAAGATAAAGTGGGACGTGAGAGTTATTATCAGAAAATCAAGGGTACCCCGGAGTAATTTTCTGCAAACATAAGGGTATGATTTTGAATACTGCATTTATTAACTTACCAAATAGATCTTAAGCTTGGTTCTTATATAAATCCCTTTGTAAAGTTGCATCTAAATAAGTATTGGTTAGCTAAATCATGTGGATCTTTTTGTTTTTCTATTAGATGAGTTATAATCACATTCACATTATAATGTACCCAAACAGAGCCGCAACCTTTGAATATACCCTACTACGTATGCTTTACTACTCCCTAAATAGTACTCCCTCCGTTTGCAAAAAGACTTCCCATTTTGATTTGGGGGCAAAAATAAGGAAGTGTTAAATTATAGTTGATTTCCAATTTTGCCCCTGATGTGATGGGTAAAAGTAAGATGTGATGGATAGATTATTAGAGAAAAAGTATGATGTGATAGGTAGGGTATGAAAAAGTAAGGGTAAAAGTGGTTTTTTAATAGAAAGGGGAAGTGTTTTGTTGGAAGTGGAAAAAATAAAAAAGGAAGTGTTTTTGAGAACGGAGGGAGTATATTTTTTTAATAAGTGTTACACTCAACTTTGGTTTATAACATGAGCTTGAAGGCCCCCTCGGTCGATCATTTGAAAATAAATGTGGGTGTCTTTTTGTACAATTCTAGTCGCGATATTGCAGGAGAGTGACCAAAGGGGGAATATAATATTGCACATTCATCCTACTATTACACTACTTGCTACTAAAGAGTTCTTTTATCGACTCTTATGCGTGCCTTAACACTGTGTGGAACAATTGGCTTTTCAATGTTAGCGTTAGAATGCGACGATTTACTTGCAGAGAAATCTTCTATGAAATCGACTACTAGCACTATGGTCATAAATAGTTAGCATAACAGGTGCAGTGAGAGTAAACTTGATGAATAAGAGTAAACAAGGGTATGGAAAAAGAAGAATTATATTAGGAAGAGTAAATAACTAAAATAATGTATGTTAGTGCTTATTGGCTCATTGTTGATGATTAATTTTTAATTTATAAGCTGCTTAAAGTTAGATATTCTTTTCTGAAAAATAAATGAGTTAAAATGATAGATATGCCATTTGGAGTCTGGAGATATTCATTAATGGTGATGGATAATTTTGCAAATAATATGATCAAAACGGAGAAACAAAAAAACTGGTTTAAATATGTTGGCGACAGAAGAAGGAAGTCGGATCAAAGAAAGAAACTGAATCCCTTTGGGATTCGGTTTAGTATCTTTCCTAGTTTGCTTAGTTCTTGTTATAGTAGGAATAGAAATATGGTAGGAATAAAAGTTTACTTATATGCTTTACTCTCTTCCTATATAAAGAGGGTTAGACCTTTGTATTCACCAAAAAAAAAAAGCCAATTCAATATATAGGGAATTTCCGCCCAAATAATTTTCTACATGGTATCGGAGCAAGTTTTGAATTCTTGAGACCTCAAACACGCTTCTTCCCCTGCCGGTGGGCATACACAATTCAATGCCTACCGGCGGGATATTGTAATTTTTGATTTTCTTTGATTGTTCTCCCTCACTAAAGAATATCATGAACTCCTTTGACGAAAAACATTGCTGTCGAGGAATCCCGCTCAACCATCAATCTTGAAGAAGTTGTCCGAGAAGGGTTGTTCTACAGAGACAGACAACTCTTTCCTTAGTAGGCAATAAAAAAAAAGTCGGCGTTCAGGGTGTTCGAAAAGAATGGCGTTCCCCCTGTTTGTTCGAATACGGTGAAGGTTCGAAAAGAATGGCGTTCCTTTACTCGACTGATTATTCGGCGGATTCGAAAAGCTTGGCGTCTCCGTTGAAGAAAAAAAACTGAAGTGTCTAGATGACACTTGGACAACGATGGCAGCGACTTCCTCAAGCTTTGTTGCTTTGTTCAATCTCTTGATGTCCAAGCTGGGCATGTTGAACTCCCATGATCCAGCTTGAGGGGGGGTGTTGGCGACAGAAGAAGGAAGTCGGATCAAAGAAAGAAACTGAGTCCCTTTGGGATTCGGTTTAGTATCTTTCCTAGTTTGCTTAGTTCTTGTTATAGTAGGAATAGAAATATGGTAGGAATAAAAGTTTACTTATATGCTTTACTCTCTTCCTAGATAAAGAAGGTTAGACCTTTGTATTCACCAAAAAAAAAAGCCAATTCAATATATAGGGAATTTCCGCCCAAATAATTTTCTACAAAATATAAGTAGGTAAGATCTAGTCACCTAGGCAATCTATCTTATGCTGGCAAACCTAAACTGGTAAACACTCTGTTGACGGGTATTACTCCGCATAACCTTCTAGTCTAGAATTTGTATAATACCTGGTATGGTGATGAAGAGAGTACAGTCTCTTTGTAGGAACTTCCTATGGGGAGTAATGGAGCATGCAAGGAATATAAAAATAAAAAACCCCTCTGGTTAACTGGGAGGATACTTGCCTTACTAAAGTCTGGGGGTTTGGAACTAGAGAATAAGGCCAGTATAATGAAACTTAATTGGGATGTTTTTAATAAGAAAGACAACCTACGGGTTCGTTGGATTCACCACAGGTATCTGAAAGTGATAGAATTTTGGATTGGGTATGGATAATTGGATTGGGCAATAAGACACTTGGGTTGAACCGCATGAAAAGATTGAATCCAATCGATTAGTTAGTTCAACTCAAGGGCTTATATACCGGTTTATTTTCTCTTCAAGTTCCGATGTGGGATACTCTTTAACACTCCCCCTCAAGTGGACAACTGGACCATTTTGAATCTAACCGGTTGACCACTTGCAAATGAACTCCCATTCCCTTGACTTTTTTTTTTGAGCGCCAACACCTAAAGGACCACGAGCCGCTGGGTATGGACTTTCAGACGAGCAATCGTATTAAACGGGCCACAGGCCGTTGGGTACATATTCCATACGGACAACTGGGCTAAAGACAAACGGGCCGCTAGGAATGAACGTCTAGACGGACACCTTGACAAACGAGGAGGGCCAAAACCTGCTCTGATACCATGATAGAATTTTGGATTGGGTATGGATAACTGGATTGGGCAATAAGACACTTTGGTTGAATCGCATTAAAAGATTGAATCCAATCGATTAGTTAGTTCAACTCAAGGGCTTATATACCGGTTTATTTTCTCTTCAAGTTCTGATTTGGGATACTCTTTAACAGAAAGGGTCTAGAATTTTGGGAATACATTCCTAAACCTGACTCTTCTATTGAAAAAAAAATTATTTTAGTGAGAAGGGGCTTCAATGGTATGAATGTTGCTGGATGCTAAGGCAAATATGTAAGTGGATTGATGTGATTTGGAACAAGCTTACTGTTTCTAATCATCAGATCTTAATTTGTATGGCTGCTGTTAAAAGACAGATTACAAACCAAAGTGAGAATTTGCAACAGAGAGAAGACAAGGATGGTTGGCTTTGCTTTATGGGCTGCTGCTGGTTGCTACATAATATGGAGAGCTAGAAACAAGAAAGTCCACCTGAAAGAGGAAATTGGAGTGAGTAGATGTGTTGAACACGTAAGGGAGACTACAAATTGTTTTATTAATCAAAAACTCAAATTTAGCTTTCTGTGAATAGGCTTTTTGTTTGGTTGTTTTGACCTGGTGGTACGAGGTTATAGAATGGATGTGGCTTCTACTTGTGTGATTTGTGGTTTTGGTGGAATATAGTTCTGCATTCTGTTCATCGGAGACACTGCCATTGTTGATTTCTTGGAAACTTTCGGCTTAGTTTTATACTTCCTCTGTCCACCATAGATCTTCCCAATAGCCCTTTTTCTTTGTCCACAATAGATCTTCGCATTTCATTTTTTAACAAGTAAAATACCACAACTACCCCCACTTACTTTATTTATTACACCTCACCCACCTCATTTAATACACTCCACCCATTTTTCATTAAGGGTATTATGGTAAACTTTTACCTTTTTTCAACTCTCCTAAAAACCACCAAAAGTCAAAATGAGAACATCTTAGGCGGACGGAGGGAGTATGTCGTAAACGCTACCCTTTAGAATTGAGGTGTTTTGAGATTCATGAAATGGAGAAAATTTAGGTGGTCTTGCGGGGTGGTGTCTTACATTAGACCAGGGGGAACTGCCCTATCCTAGTCGACCATACCCACCCTCGAGAGTAATCTTTGTGGTCATCATGGCCAACCTTATGATGCATTGAACTGAGCAGAAAATACACTTCCATCCAGTGTATTTTTAGCGACATAAGGTTTCTGTCCCTAAGAATCTGTCGGTACCGCCTTTTTTTTGTAGTGGTAACTGAAATAACTACCCCCTCCGTTTGCAAAAAAACTTCCCATTTTGATTTGGGGCGAAAATAAGGAATTGTTAAATTATAGTTGATTTCCAATTTTGCCCTTGATGTGATGAGTAAAAGTAAGATGTGATGGATAGATTATTAAAGGAAAAGTATGATGTGATATGTAGGGTATGAAAAAGTAGGGGTAAAAGTGGTTTTTTAATAGAAAAGAGGAGTGTTTTGTTGGAAGTGGAAAAAAATGAAAGATGAAGTGTTTTTGAGAACGGAGGGAGTATTATATATATCTATGGTGTTATATTAATCATAAAAAAGTTTCGTAGTACAAAGCCACGTTCTATTTTTTAAGGATGAGATATTTTAATAAAAGTACTATCTCTTCTCTATATTGATTATCTAAATTTAATTACTTTTTAATGTATATATAAATTAAATATTTATTCTAATGCATATATGAATTAAATATTTATTCTAATATATATATGAACTAATTGTTAAAATATTAAATCTATATTCTTATTTCATAATAAAATAATCATAAAAAAAATATTATTACATTATAATATGAATGATTATTCTAATATATGAATTAACGAATTTTATTTCATTAAAAAATAATCATAAAATAAAAAATATGGATTATAGTATAATATGAATTATCATTACAATTTTCAAACGTTATTATAAAGTCAAATCAAATTATTTATTTGAATTTTAAATCAAATCATAATTAATCAGATTAGACCAGATCAGATCAAATTAGGTCATATCAGATCCAATTCAATCAGAACTACAAAAAATAAGATTAGATCAGAAAAAATAAGTTGAACGGAACGGAGCCTTAGTATCATCGGTGTTGGGTCGACTCAACGAGTTATAAGATTTATTTTTAAAATATTAAAATTATACAAGCACTAAAAAATAATGAAATATCAAAACACATATAGTAAACCTCTTAGACTAATTTATTTTGAATTTTTAATTATTTTTTCAATATATTTTCAAAAAAATTTAAATAATACTCCATTCGTTCTAAAAAACACTTCTCTTTCATGTTTTTACTTCCAACAAAATACTTCCACTTTCTATTAAAAAATCACTTTTACCTTTACTTTTTCATACCTAAACTATCACATCTAATAATCTACCCATCACATCTTACTTTTACTCTTCACATCAAGGGCAAAATTGGAAGTCAACTACAATTTAACACTTCCTTATTTTTACATTTAGTCAAAATAGGAACTCTTTTTTAGAACGGAGGGAGTATACCAAGTTAAATATGTATCACAGTTGAAAAAAAAGATGACCATGTGATATCATTAAAAACTTGTTTATACACTAAAAAAGAGTAATAAAAAAAAATAAGAACATAACTTCATTTTTACACCCCGGTTCCCCCTTTATTATTTTTACTCATCCTGGCCCTCTTATTGTTAATACAATATTTTTCATATTAAAGTACATGATTTTGAAACTCTGAGTTTAGGAGGTCGATCAGGCCGGGTTCAAATTCAGTCAAGTTTAACCCATTTTTAGTGAGTCATTTTGGATTCGGTCTATAAACTCTTTATTCAAAATCAAATATTTTCGAGTCAAATTTCGAGTAAATATTAGATCGAATCAATTTTTGTAAGGTCTAGTTGACATGCATCCAGTTAACTAAAAAAATTGATTTACATCAAAACACAAAATTTAAAGAAATTAAATTGTGAAAGTTTTTTTTATGCAAACTAGAGTAGTGGTACAATTCACGGGTGCATTCTCTTTGTTGT
>OOIL02000725.1:420196-443453 GCA_900332095.2 Cuscuta campestris
AATGTAATGGTCTAGATCAATTTTGAAAATGATAACACTAAATGCTGTCGCTAGAGAGCCTTTTCAAAACACTAACATCTAATATTATTGACTAATATTGAGTGAATTCGTTTGAAACTAATCAAATTAACTCCCAAACCAATAAAACTTATTGTAACTAGATGAAATAAGGATAAAATCTAGTTATTCCATACAATTCATCATACTCCGTATAATCTTTTCGTCCCAAAAAGGATACCACACTTCACTATTTAAAAATTACGGAAATTTTATTTGTTTGTGCGTTATCATTGATAAAATAAACTATTATTCTTGTAACATCTTATTTTGTAAGACTTTTGACTTATTTTTTTAAATATGTAAACATTTTTTTATTTCTATTTCAATCTTTAAATAAAATAAATTTAAAAAAATTGAAATTTTTACTTTGTTTTGCGTTATGTAGCATTCTTTCTGAGATGGAGGGAGTTTTTTCTTCAAAATAAGATTGTTTTAATTAGATTTTGTAACTTAAACTGAAACTAATACTGTATTTTGCATATAATATTTAATCAAAGACTTAAGTTTTTACATCTAATTTCCCCCCCTAAAGCTCAAAGTTTACCTCATTCCTTTTTACTTTCCCTCCTTAATCTTATCAATTTTCTTACGCCACCATTCAACGTATTTCTCAATTCTCACTCATTTTAAACTCTTAGACCTAATTTCTTTCAATTGATGTTTCACCCTGTTTTTCATATATTTTATTCCCTTTAATTTTGTTAATAACAAATAGTTGGCTCACTTTATTCATCCAATATTTTATATGCATAACTTATCTTCAATTTCTAAATATAATAAATTTAAGACATGAGATTTTGTAATTTTTTTAAAAGATGGGATGGTAATCCATTTTATAAGGGAATGAGCAAGTAATGTAATTAGTTCAAATGGATGGTAAATAAAAGTAAAAATTTAAAAATACAATATGCTTATTGAAAGGCAAACACAGTTTCAAATTTATCGGGTTTAGTTCTAATCGGGTTCGGATATTATCAATTTCAGATCTAATCGGTTTTGTGTATTATTTATTTCGGATCTAATCAGTTTTTGGTTTAATCGGTTCGGATCTAATCGGTTTTGAATTTAAATCGGATATGAATTATTTAGTTCGGTTTCGGTTCAGTTCAAATCATTTCAGGTTTTGGGTTATAGATCAAATCTTCATTTTTTAGGTCATTTCAGTTTCGTTTTTAGATAATTAGGTTCGGGTAATCGGTTCCGGTTCTGTTTTGTCGGGTCTACTTACACGTAATATTGAAGAAGAGTGCACTTGACAGTAGACATGGCACATCGGTCGGTCGGGTACGGATTCAGTCACTTCGGGTTCATGTTACATCCATTTTTGATAAATTTGGCTTCGGATTGAATAATACATGTTCATGACTTAGTATCATCGGTTTCGGGTCGACTCAACGAGTTATAAGATTTATTTTTAAAATATTAAAATTATACTAGCACTAAAAAATAATAAATATCAAAACACAAATAGTAAAAGAGAATCGATTCGGATCCCTAACACAGCCTGCTGATTTTGATACGGCTGGAGTATAACTTATATATATGCCCACACCGGAAATTCACATTTAAAAAAACCCAAATACAAAGATGAAAGAAAGAACGGACCACGTTTGAATTGGATTCGAAGGGTTTAGATGGCTACGTTGCACTGAGTATATATCGAGAATAATTAAACAAATAGTTTAGTTAATCTTCATTGTTACTCAGGCGCGGCGTAGCCATTCAAAATCCTTGTGTATCAAAGACTTTTCTTTTTTTTTTTTTGGAAAAAAGGAAAAATGATTTCCGAAAAATAAGTGATTTTTCAAGTCATTTTTTATTATTTTCTTTTTTCTACTTTTGAGAGAAGTCTAGAAAATATGGAAAAAATTCGGAGAAAGAAGAAAAAGTTAAAGAAATTACTCTAAATACGAGTAAAACATACATAAATTACCAAAATAGGAGTTTCATTTTTTTATTTCCTAAATAGGTGTTCCCACTAGGGGGTGGACACGGTACGGTGCCGGTCCAAGTCCGGTACCACCACCCCATGTCATCGTTACCACTACCGGTGCTAACGGTACCAGCGATTCCGGCTCTGTACCAGCCGTTTTGTTCCGCCACCTATTTTTTAAAAAATAATTTTTTATGAGAATGTATAAATGTGTACGCGTAAAAGCAAAAGAATTTTTTTTTAATTTTTATGAATTAGAATATCTAAAAATGTAGTTGTTATTTAAATATTGAAAAATGAATAGTACAAAAACAACTACATTGCGCTAGGGGTGGACACAGTACGGTGCCGGTCCGATTCCAGTGCCGGAACCGGCGGTTCTAGTACTGCCACTCCATGGCACCGTTACCGGTACCGGTGTTAGCGGTACCGGCGGCAGTACGAGTGCTGGCGGTTCTGGCACTGTACCGGCCGATTTGTTTTGCTTCCTTTTTTTTAATAATTGTTTTATGAGAATTTATAAATGTGTATGTGTAAAAGTAAAAGAAATATATAACTTTTTAATTTTTGTGAATTAGAATATCTAAAAATGTAGTTGTTATTTTAATCTTGAAAAATAAATAGTACAAAAACAACTACATGCTGGCGCTGTTGAATCCCTTTTGAACATACTAATTTAAAACATGACAGACACACCTTTGGTGTAGAAATCTACATATGGCGCTGGTAGGGGGCAAATTTCTATAAGTCTAAGAATGGCAGCAGTATTATTAGTAGCATTATCAAAACCAAGTGCAAACACTTTATCAAGTAAATGGTATTCTTGGAGAATATGCTCAAGCAAAAGAAAAATATTATCACCAGTGTGAGATTCATTGAAATCACGAAATGCAAGAACACGTTTATGGATAATCTAATCATTATCTATCTAATGACAAATAACTCCCACATAAGACAAATTATGATACGTTTCACTCTAAATATCAGAACAAATAATAACACGAGAATTAAAAATGAGAAAAAAATTTGCCAAATTATTTTTTTCAACTTTATATTGTCTTATAATTTCTTTCTTAATTGTTTTTCTTGAAAAACTTCTTGCTTGAGGGTTTAGTGCGGTTTGACAATAATCAATAAATCCAAGTTTTAGCAAACATGTATGGTAAATTTTCATCCCAAATCATTTTGGCCATTTTTGCTTATTTTTCTCATCGCTATAAGCAAAAAAGCCGGCCTTACCCTTGTTTGCAAATCGAGAAATTTGGGTCTGCACTTGTCCATTCTTTACCATGAATTTGGCGTACTCCACGGGGTGCCTCGCTATGAGATGTTTGGTCGGTCCACCATAACCCCCGGAAATTCCCATTTTTGTGACTGCCCCACAATGAAGACAAGTTCCAAAAACTTCCCCATTTTTTGTATCTTTACTAAAATGGAATACAAATAATTCAGATTTATGTTTTTTACCTTTCGCCAGACGTTCAGACGTCTCAGGTTCACCTCTCACCTCGTTGGTAGGATCGTTGCTCTCGGGTGTTGGTTCCACCTCCTGTTCAACATCCTCGAATATATCTTCAAGAGTTTGAAGATTGGCGTCATTCCTACCTCCCAAATACTGGTTGAATTCTTGATCGGTCATAGCGTTGTCTATGAATTGTTCGGGGATAGTAGGAAAGGAAGAGACTTAGAGGGTGTTTGGTATTGTGTTGCTTTTAATAATTTAGCTTCTGCTTTGAGTAGAAGTGATTTTACTCTGTTTGGCATGTCAGCTTTTGCTTTTTACCACTACTATTTTGTACATAGAACACCGTTTCGGAGAAGCAGGTATGAGATGCTTCTGCTTTTAGCTTTTATGGAAATCACTTTATCCATAAGTTAATCTTTCCCAAACACCCTCTTAGTGTCTTCTTTGAGAAGCACGTGAGCTTGAACATTCGCAGGTGGCCATAACTTTGCCTTTGTTAGAACGTCCTCGGTTCACAATGTCTACGGACCATCTACCAAAACTCCCTCGACATTTTAATATATTTTTATATTGATAAAAAATAGGACTATATTAGAAATTTAGAATATTATTATATTAAAAATTTATAACATTAATAATATAATATATTTGAATTTCCAAATACATTATGATATAAATATATAATAATATAATATATTAGTAATATATGATGATATATTTATATTATATAATATATATAAATATAAAATGTATAAGTATAAATTATAAAAGATAGAATATAGTATAGATTAAGCTGATTTGATTTGGCAAACCCATAGAGATTCAGCTTATGCCCAATCCTACTTTGATCAAGCTGTCAAATCTGATCCTGATAACTGGTAATTTGATTAATTATTTTCAACTCGATTTAGCTGAACATTGGTATAGAATTAAAAAATAATGTATACTACCTCCGTCCCACTCTTTTTGTCTAGTTTTGACTTTTGGAACTGTTCATCTAAGCACTTTGACTCATCAAATTCTCTCAATATGTAAGTCTAAAAATAGTCATGTGTGATCTTGTTTGATTTGTCTTAACATATAGATTATTAATATATAATTTTTATAATTTTTTAATATACAAATTACAAGATAAAATGGATTAAAGAAGTGCATTGGATGGTGTGCAAAAATGAAAGTGGACAAAAAGAGTGGGACGGATGGAGTATATTTAAAAACCACATCAAAAGATCTAGACAAAAAGATGTGTACAGAGGAAATTTGACCCTTTAAACAGTAAACAGATAATTTAAATTACGACGGAGGTATTTAAGGAAATTACAACTAAGAATCCTCTGTCTTTAATAAAAAGCAACCCATCGTTCACCATCACCAGCTTCAATTCTCCTTTTATATTATCACAAGTACGTCAATTATTCCACAACTTTACAACAATAATCTCTTTAGTCCACCCAATCTTAGATTTAATCCATATAAATAATTAATCACAGTCAACTCAGCCCAGAAATTGATACATCAAACAAAATACTCCCTCCGTCCCCCATAGATCTTCCCATTAGCCCTTTTTATTTGTCACACATAGATCTTCTCATTACCTTTTTTAATAATTAAAATACCACAACTACCCCACTTACTTTATTTATTACACCTTTTCCACCTTATTTAATACACCCCACCCATTTTCATTAAGAATATTTTGGTAAACTTTCACCCTTTTTCAACTATCCTTAAAAACCGCAAAAAGTCAAAACGAGAAGATCTTATGGGGACGGAGGGAGTAGTTATCAAGATCAGATCCGTACAGAATTGAAAGATCAAAAGAGAATCCATTTGGATCCCTAATGGTATGTTTGGAAACATGGATTTGGATTTCAAATCTAGATTTGGCTTAAATTCCATGTTTGGTAAACTTAAGCATTTTGAATTTGGATTTGAATCAAATTCTTTATATTCAAAACCAAGCTTAATTTGAAATCCATGCACCTCCCCTTGTCATTTGAAATTCAGGATTTCAAATTTTGAAATTGAAATGCATGAATTGAAAAGAAATGCTAGTTGCCAAACACTACCTAACATAACTTGATTTTGATACGGCTGGGTATAACTTATATATATGCCCACACCGAAAATTCACATTTAAAAAAACCTAAATACAAAGATGAAAGAAAGAACGGACCACGTTTGAATTGGATTCGAAGGGTTTAGATGGCTACGTTGCACTGAGTATATATCGAGAATAATTAAACAAATAGTTTAGTTAATCTTCATCGTTACTCAGGCGCGGCGTAGCCATTCAAAATCCTTGTGTATCAAAGATTTTTCTTTTTTTTTTTTTTGGAAAAGGGAAAAAATGATTTCTAAAAAATAAGTCATTTTTCAATTCATTTTTTATTATTTTCTTTTTTCTACTTTTGAGAGAAGTCTAGAAAATTTGGAAAAAATTTTGAGAAAGAAGAAAAAGTTGAAGAAATTACTCTAAATACGAGTAATTAACGGATGTAAAACCGGAAAAAAGTGAAAGAGCACAGTGTTGTTGAGATGTAATTAACGGATGTAACACAACCTGATTTTGATACGGCTAGATTATAGCTTATATATATGCCCACACCGGAAATTCACATTTAAAAAAACCCGAATACAAAGATGAAAGAAAGAATCCAACATGATGGAATTGAATTCGAAGGGTTTAGTTGGGTACGTTGCCCTGAATGTCTGTCAAATTAATTAAATATAAAATTTAATTTAATTAGTCTTCATTGGTAGCCTTACAGAATCCTTGAGTTCTTGAGTTATATATGTCATTGGTAGCCTTACAAATAATTCTTGGAAAATGATTTGTTTTTTTATAAGTCATTTTTCATTCATTTTATTTTTTCCGCTTTTGAGAGAAGTCTAAATTTTGGGGAAAACTCTAAGAAGGAAGAAAAAGGTGCCGAAGGCTATGGAGGGAGGAGAGATTGACAATGGTCGTTTTCTAATGCTTGCAAACGTTGAGTCCAACGGGGTCCCGGGACCTCAACGTATTGTAGTATATATATTAGGTATTATATTGCTACACTTGGAGTCTGTTCTTTAGGGCTTAAATTCTTAACTTCTAATTTTTTCTAGTTTCTTCAAGTTTTTTCTAATTCTTTCCAGTTTCTTCCAACAATTCCTATTCTTCAAACTCTTTCTAATCGCCACCTAATTACTCTAAAAATGATACTCCGTATATATTTAATACGAGGATTATTATTATTTTTATTATTATTACAACTATTGTGTTCATAACTATAGTTCATAAATTATTAAATTATTTCATTTTTTCATCTTACTATTTTTACGATTCACACTCATTATTATTTTTTCTTCAACTTTTTATTATGAATAATACAATATTTTGTATATTAATCTACATGATAAAATAGGAAAACAACAATATTTTAAACTATATTAAAAGATTATTGATAAAATAAAGAGGGAAAAGGAAAAAAATCAACAAAAAATGCCACGAAACGAAAAAGGAGCAGAGAAAAAAAGACCCCTCACCTTTCCTTTTGTTACTCAATTTTTTCTCATTTTATTTATTTCAGAAAATTAATTTTGTTTTTCACTTTTCAAATTTTTATAAAAAATTTTGAAAGTTGGAATAGTTTAGAGAAAAAGACTAAAGTAGGAGTAAAACATAAATAAATGTACAAAAATAAGAGTTCTATGTCTTTATTCCAAAACTAGGAGTTACAATGAAAATAAAATGTCAATCATGAAAGAAAAAAATAAGTCTGATTACATTACGTGACATTTCTGATATTTAAAACAAATTTTGTAATGTATAAAGTAAAATTACATTATGAGAAATGAGCTTTAGTTACTGTAAAAAGAGAATGTTTCATTGAATTTTGTATTATATAAATGAATCAATAAAGACTTCATTTGGACAAAAAAATAAAAATGTTTAATTTGAGACAAGTAAGTGTACGTTAATTCTTTTTATTTAATTGATTTTTTATTACAAACACAATAAACTTTAATTATTAAAACATTATAAAATAAATTTATTTTAAAAATAAATTAAGAAGTATCTATGAAGAACATAGAAGGAAAAAAAACAATAAAGAGAAAACGAGAGAGGGCGTTGGCGCCCATGTCCAAAATTGTAGAGGGTAATGGAACTATTCACTTATTATTTGAAGAATATTTTAGTCCAGAAAACTTTTGAAACTATGAGGAGTACACAAACTCTTTTATTCTCACATTTAAGAAAAGTATGCAATCTACGAATCTATTAGAAAAAAAATTAAATTGAACATCCAAAGAAGAGTGTTCAAATTTAATGTTTGATTAATAGGTTTTATCATTTGATAAGCCAAAAACTAAATGGTCTGTTCTCCCGATAATTAAATTTATATTTCTTTTAGGTATATCGAAATAAATTTTATAATAGTAAACTTTTTCAATTTCTTATTGTTCTCTGTTTATCCTTAACTTTTTTTACTTGATTTTTTGTTTGTCTCAAAATAAACTTAACATTATTTTTCTCATCTGTATAAATATTAGTTAATTTTTTTTAAATGCACTGAATAAAATGAGAAATTTAAATTGAGACAAAATGCGCACAAATTTACTCAAAACTTAATAGCCCCATGGCATGAAATTACTAGATCCGCCTCTAAATGCTTGAATGTCATTTTCAATTGAGATTATTGGATCGGTAGGGACTGGAACTACGTAAGAAGAAAGGCAAAGGTAGATCTCACGGTGATGGTATATCTGAAAGAGGAAGAAGACGGAGAAGATGATGGAGGGCGGCATGGATGGCCCGGAGGGTGTGCAAAGTGGCCAACCGCACAGGGCCTCTTAAAATTTAGGGCACCATATGTTTAAATTTATTAATAATTTTAAAACAAAAATATTCAAAAAATATAAAATAGGGCATAAAATGTAAATTTTGGACCGGGACAATTTTATTTTTTCATTTTTCGGGGCCGGCCATGGAGGGCGGCGTTGGAGGATCATGATGGCGATGGTGTAGCCACAAGACAGAGAAGGTGTTGGATAGTACGTGGAGACGATGGAGAGCAACTCATTTCGTTGAACTATGTTCAACAAATCCATATGAAGACACAAAAATTGACTTCTGAGAATAAAAAGTGGAAGTCATTTTTGACATAATTTTCCCATTGAAAACAAAGCATTTTCCAGACAAGGACACAATTTAAGGACACATTATTTATGAAATGTCCTTAAAAGTTTTTTATGACACATTTTACTAAAAATATTTTTAAGGACATCAATTAAGTTTTCATTTTGAAAACTAAAAATAACAAGCATGTTGTCCACTGCACCTATACGGAGGATATTTTACTTTAAAATTTTTTTAAACAACTTTTACTCTATAATTTTTAAAACCACGTTAGTTAGTTGTAGACTACGGATCGGAGTAGTTTCTTCTTAGTGGGTAATAATTAACCTACTACAATTAAATTTTTTTAATAAAAAAGAAGGATCAACTCCGTAATCTTCTGCAATTAGTTTCTAATTTTTCAGCCGCTCATATTTTCCCTCTCTTCTTCGCACCAAAATTCTCAGCCCGCCACTGCAAAAGTCCCATTATTCTCTTTCCCGTTTTCAATTCCAATCGATTTTCAGGGCTTCTCTTCGATTCTGGCTTCCCTATTCACAATCTTTAGGGCTTTGCTTCAGACCCTAAAAAAATCGAGAGACGCAAGTGCTGCGATTCACCTGTGCAATTGCATCGAAATTGCACTTCTCACCGTTCTTTGATCTCTTCTCAAAGGTTTTGCTCTACTCTTAAGTTTCTTTTTTAATCCAAGTTGCTTTTATTAGATTTTTTCTAGAAATTTGAAGTGAGAATGCAAGTGCTGCAATTTTTTTTTCAAACGGAGAACGCAAGCGCTGCAATTCTCCAGGGTGATAGCATCGAAATTGCACTCCTCACCTTTCTTTGATATCTTCTCTAAGGTTTTGCTCTACTCTTATGTTCTAATCGTAGTTGTTTTTATTAAATTGTTTTCTAGAATTTTGAAGTGAACTCGTGCAATTTTTGGAATTTCAATGCTCTAATTTTTTTCTATGCTCTTATCTACGGATCATTCAATTTTTTTTAGTGTTTGAGAACTGATTTCGATGTTTAATACTTGGTCTAAACAAGATTATTCTAGTTCTTATTGTTGTTGAAATAACTACTTTAGCTATTTTGGCAAACAAATACAGAGTCAAGTATGCAATCACTTGTTTATGATTATTTTTTTCTATTAGATATAATGGACAAAAGATGGATGTCTATGGATAAAAGTTGGATGTCTAAAGATAGAAGATCAGCAGAATATGAGAATGGGGTTGACCGTTTTTGTGATTTTGCATCACACCATGCCTTAGATCCTAACTCAATTCGGTGTCCCTGTTTAAAATGTGGGCATGTTAAACCACAAACAATTAAGGAGGTTAAGAACCACTTGTTTTGTTATGGAATTGATCAAAGTTATGTGTTATGGTATTGGCATGGAGAACCTATCCCTAGTCCAGAAGAGGAGGGATTGGAGGCAAGCTCTGTAGTTGATGAAAACTTTAATAAAGACAGCAATATGGAAAACACTGTAGAGATGGTTGAAGCTGCACATGATGCTTTTGCTACTGATCCAGACGCATTTGTGAAATTGTTGGAAGATGCTGAAAAACCCATATATCCTGGGAATCTGAAGTTTACGAAGTTATCGACCCTCGTAAGGTTGTATAACTTTAAAGCAAAAGGAGGGTGGTCTGATGCAAGCTTTTCATGGTTACTAGAATTCTTACAAGAATTACTTCCAGAGAAAAATGAAATCCCATCAACCTTGTATGAAGCAAAGAAGACACTTGGTGCATTAGGGATGGAGTATGAAAAAATACATGCATGCCCTAATGATTGCATCTTATATAGGAAACAATATTCTAATTCAGTTGTATGTCCGCATTGTGGTGTGTCAAGATGGAAAGTTAGTAAGAGTTCGAGTGAGAATAAGAAGAAAAAAATTCCAGCAAAGGTTTTGTGGTACTTCCCCCCAATCCCTAGGTTTAGAAGAATGTTTCGTAATAGAGAAACTGCGAAAAACTTAATATGGCATGCCACAGAAAGAGTAAAAGATGGTAAACTAAGGCATCCAGCAGACTCTCCATCATGGAAACTTATAGATCATATGTGGCCAGATTTTGGGGATGAGCCTAGAAATCTCCGAGTTGCCATAGCAGCGGATGGGATCAATCCTTATGGTTCTCTTAGCAGCAGGTACAGTTGTTGGCCAGTCATCATGGTCACATACAATCTACCACCTTCCTTGTGCATGAAAAGAAAATTCATGATGCTTACCTTATTAATATCTGGTCCTAAACAGCCGGGCAAGAATATTGATGTGTATTTGGAACCAATGGTAGATGATTTAAAAGAAATGTGGGAGTTTGGTGTAAAAGCTTATGATGCATATGCGGAAGAGACATTTACGTTAAAGGCTGTTTTGTTATGGACCATAAATGACTTTCCTGCATATGGAAATTTGTGTGGCTGCAGTGTAAAAGGATATTGTTGCTTTAGGAACTATTATAATGTTAGATGGGCCACTACATGGAGTACCACTTGGGGCAGAAAATATACGTATTTCAGTTGAAGTGGCTATTAAGGAAGATGCTTACCTTCCGGTCCCAAATATTGCAGGTGACATCTTCACAGTAAAGAATGCCATTGGCACACATGTTGCTTGGCCTAGACATCTTGTTTTAGTGTCAAATGAAGAGGTATATTACACTCGTTCATATGTCATTAATTAAAACTTATTATACCACTAACATTATTTGAATTCATACTTAGGATGCAATGGGAAAGCCAAAGTGTCCGAGTAAACAATCATTCACACAAGTAGGATACAAGATGCCTATGTCTGTGCATCTTCTCTTGCGTTTTGTTAGGTCAATGGCTGAAAATGAAAAAATATCTTTGATAATGGAAGACGGTGTGTTTGGCATGGAGCAAAACAGTTTCATTAGCAAGAATGATATCAGTCACTTTTGTTTAATGAATCCAATATCTAGTATTTGCATTTCTATATACATGAGGTAAGTGAAGTGTGTTTAATGTACTAAAACTTATACTATTTAACTTATATGCTATTTATATTAAAACATATATTTAAAATCATTTTATAGGCATCTTTGGTCAGTATTGCAACAAAAGAACAAGGGTCACTTGTATGGATTTGTTGATCCAAGTCACATCTCTCAATCAACTGGAAAAATTGAGGCTAGATCAAATGCATTATCACATAGATTTGAATATGCCCAATTAGACCAGTTATTTTTTGCTCCTTATAATACAGGGTAAGTTTATGAATACGATTGTTTCACGCTAATTCTTTTTGCTAGTTCAAAAATGCAACTATAGCAAGTTCATTGTTATTTAACTTTTTTGTTGTAGGAATCATTGGTTACTGGTTGTTATCAACCCTTTTGCAGCATTGGTGTATTACCTTGACCCGTTGAGTGACATGAATGTCAATCTTGGAATGAAGAATGTTATCGAAATGTAATGATTTTTATCTTTTTATAGTTTTCCTTAATGAGAAATGGATGGGTGGAGACTATTTTAATTTTATTAATACAATTTATATGCAGTGCCATGAAGATATTTTATGCTCAAAAAGGTGTAAATAGTCGTAAAAAAGTACATTGGCAAGTCATTCAGGTATGTACTTTTTTTGTTTTAGTTTTGGTCATAAACTCCTTACATGCAATGAATACGTAAATGTAAGACATTTCAATTCATTTTATAGTGTCCTAGTCAAGCAAGAGTTGAAGAGTCTGGATATTACATCATGAAATACATGAAAGATATCATTGGAACTTCAATCATTACAATTAAAGATAAGGTATGCACATATATTAACTTATTATTTAGCTTAAATTTGCACCTCTTTTTAGCTAAAACTTGACCTTAAACCTGGGCTACTATTGGCTTACTTTTGGCCTAAACATGACCTTAAAGCTGGGCTGCTGTTGGGATGCTTTTGGCTTAGTTTTATGTTTAATTTTTTGTAGCAGCAACTTGAGCCTAGCTACTTTGTTGGAGATTATTCCTAAGCTAGTATACTACATACGGAGTACTATAATAATAATAAGAATAATACTAATACTAATAATAATAATGCTCAATTTTTCTTATACAGTATAATATATTTAGGGGAGAAGAACATTTGTAATATAGTACTGATTAATGGTACTGTGAGTATATATATATTAATTAAGTTAGTTTTTGGTGGTAGAATTTACTCTATATGGTAATTAACCAATGTAAATTGTCTATAGAAGAATACCATGTTTTCTATTACAAGTTATACTGACATATTGGTTAAATATTTACCATTATATTATTATTTCAGTTCAAGGAAAAAGATTCATATACTCAAGCAGAGATTGATGAAGTTCGAGTAGAGTGGGCAGAAGTGGTTGACTCATATATCCAAGCAAATGAAGTCTAATAGTTAGCATATTTAGATTTGAAATAGCATAGATCGATGGATATATGTATATATGATAGGATCAAGATATGATGCCACATGCGGTGGTTTTTTTATTTAATTAAGTAGATGGTTCATTGGTCAACTTGAATTGATTATTGGTCTGTATTTTGGGATTTCCCATCTTTAATTATTACTTGATGAAACTTTGAATTAAAAAGTGTACATATATTTGTGTGACCTCTTATTGATATAATATGACTAGTTTTAGATATTTTAATGACGCACAAAGAGCGTCTTTGTACAAATTAAATGATACGTGCCAAGTATATGAAGACATATTTTTTGTGTCTTCTTATGGAAATAAGGACACTTTAGAAATAATTTAAGATGCATAAATAGTGTCATAGTTTATAATAGAGAACACGGTTTAAGTAATAAGATGACACATTTTAAGTGTCTTTGTATGGCATTAATGACGCCAATTATGGAGCTTTAAGGGTGTCCTTGTATAGAAAAGATGACGCAAATTATGTGTCCTTGTTTCATACTTACTATGACTCCCTGATAGAGGACACTTTGTCTTAGTGTCCTTAAATATAATAGACGACTTTTTTTAAGTGTCTTCGTATCCCTCTTTTCTTGTAGTGAGAGACTTTCCTTCCAAACACAGAAAAATGGTCATTATCCTTGTAAAACCTCGAAACCCGGCCTATTAGAATTTATTAACTAAAAATAATTAATTAATTATTGAGACGGACCCAAAGTTAATCATAAATACTTAATAATAAATTTTAAAAACTATACCATTGTGTAGGGCTCGAAGAGATGAATTCAAGGTGCAAACGGATTTGAACTCAGAGAAAGTTAGCCCGAAAAGTATATTTTTACTGAAGTTCGTTAATTAAATTATGTAGCACAAACCCTATAATTAAGTATATAAATGGCCCTATGTGTGTTTACACACGTACGCCGCATTCCCGTCTCACCTCTCTTTCTATCGACGGAAGCAACAGCAACCATATCGCGAAGCTGGCTAGCTATAAATGGTGTGGATGGGGGAGGGGCTGTCCTAAAAAGTTGGTCAACAATGTGTGTGCAACCATATTGGGAAGCTGGCTAGAAATGGCTTGAAACATTACAAGATTTTCGCCCCCTTATTGCCACAAATGTGGTTGTGTCAACCAATCTTCCCATGGCTATGCCATTTAGGTGCTATTGCCATTCTAGCGCAAAGTTGTGGTTTTTTTTGCCCAAAGGTTTCAATATATTTGGGCCGAATCCAAAAAAACACTTTTTTTCTTAGTCTATATAATAGTAACTCTCCAATTGCGTCTCTAACATTCTCCAAATGCTCTTGTACTTCGCACCTCCTCGTCTTCGCAGAATGCCGTCATCAGGACTTTCTTCTTCTTTGCTAGTTGCGCCTTGAGAAGCAAGGAACACTGCGAGTAGCAGTGAAGCACAACTCTGAGGGAACACTGCTACTCTGCTATAGGTTCCTCAACGAGTGTACAACCTCCGAACTTTATATCAATTTGAGTTTAAATTAACTTCTAGGTTTTGGTTAAGTTGCAAGATTGAAGTTTTATGAACTTTAGTTTGAATTAACTTTTGAGTTTTGTTTAGTTTGATTTTATACTAGCACCTTTGGGTGTTTTGGAAAGAACTTTTTGTTGTGTTTTTACTTCCAGGTTCTAGCATGATTATTTAGATCAAGTATTATATTATTCTTTATGGATTTTTTGTCTAAAAATTTATGAATTTAGTTCATTGGTTGTGTGACTAGTGTCATGTGGCGACGCCATATTTGCGTCATTGCCATCGCCATAGGAAACTTGCTCATCCCCATGAGTGTCGCCATGCACCATGACAACTATGCATATCAAGAAGAGTAAAGTTCATAACTTTCAGGCTTTTAATAAGTGAATGAGTTGACCATTTTGTGGGATCAATATTTGATCCTCAAAAAGAGTAATCAACTTTCTTTCCATTAGTGAATAAATTTTAATATTTTCAAGCTTTTCAAGCTCTATGCTTAGTAACCACCTCCAAGGTTTTAGTTTCAAGCTTTTCAAGCTTGATGAAGATCTAGAGAGAACAAACGGTAAAGAAAACAAACTTGATTCTACTCTGATACTTTTAAATGTGTATAATGCAGAACATGACTTCGTTTGTTTATGAAAAAATTTGAAAATAGTTCAGTTGGTGCAACGAACAAATATATCAAATCTTTGATTAAGAAAAACCCCAAAGTCGTAAAGATTTTAATTTACTTGAATAACACTTTTAAGAGCATTTTGGAGTCACGGCGAGCCCTTAGATCTTAAATCTAATAGACCTGCATCATTCTCATTTGAACCGAATTACTCCCTCCGTCCTATAATGATCTTCCCGGTTCATTTTACGAAGTTTGACCGACTTTATTTTCAAATCAACTTATTTGATTGTAGGTGTAAAAATAAAAAATAAAATTTATATATTTAAAAACTACATCAAAAGTTCTACAAAACAAGTGGTGACAAGACTATATTATTTTATCATTTACCTAATGAAAATAGGTAAAGAAAGTGATTAAAGTTTGACCGTGTAAAAAGTGTGTGGGAAAAACATTATAGGACGGAGGGAGTATATAAACATAGTCTTTTAAAGAGAAATACCATTAAATACTTTTCTCATGAAGATGATAGGAGTTTCCAACCTGCAAAAAAAATTAGTGATAATGAATTCTTATCAATGATAAATATACTATAGACACTATATAGTACTCAAAACACCAAAAGTCAAGCTAAGGGTAAAGAGAGATGACTCTGATGAAATCTAGAAGGGTAATTTAAAGAAGATAGAAGTAGAAGATACTCAAGATAGATACAGAGCATTAAACAGGTTAATAAAAAAGAACAAATAAGCCTCAATAACATCCCAATCCAGCGGATGCAGCCCCAGCTCTTGTCACTTCCTATGCACACCTTCAATTGATCGACCATTGATAGTATAAAATAATCCATAATATTTGATATATATGGACTAAATATGGAAAATCCTCCAGTTATAAAGGACTATTTAGAAAATTTACCTTTTTTAAACCACTTTTAGTATAGAAATCCAAGAACCCTAAATACAAAAATCTCAAAATCCTACCCTAATTATAAAGTAGAAAGAACAAAAGGGTGTTACCTGCATCTTGAATCTGACCCCTTCTTCTTCTTGTAAAGTTGTGGAAGAGGGAAAGCACTTGGGACGGGCACTAGAAATAAGCGTCTGATGAGACTCGGTGAAAGTTGATGCATTATATTTTTGGGGTGGCAATCTGAGTCACCTCAACCTGCAGTAAAAATTGAAGTATATGTGTTTTTTTTAAACATTCAAAATAATGAAGTCAAGTTAAGCATAAAAAATTAACTTTGGAGCTTTATATGCACTTTCAAGCTAGAAATCGGACTATTTTAATAGTTTTAGAGTATTGGGTGTGGATCATCGTAAAAAAACGCTTTAAACAGGAAGTGACTTCACTTTTAGATTTAATGAGATAAACCCAAACAGCCCGGGAAAAATCATCAACAATAGTCAGAAAATAATGAGCCCCAGAAGATATGCAAGGTGAATAAGGCCCCCATAAATCACAATGAATTAAATCAAAAATAGCATTAGCTTTATTATCACTAGAAGGAAATGATGAACGAGTTTGTTTAGACAAGAAACAAATTTCACAAGTCTGTAATTTTTTGACCACAGATTGTGTTTTATTGGTACCTAAGAAAGGGAGTACATCCACGGATGGATGTCCTAACCGTTTATGAAGAACAAGAGGATCGATATTTGCTACGAGGGCTGACGCTGGAGAGGAAGCAAAGACATACACGCCGTTTCGCAAATCACCCTGTCCAATCACAATCTTCGACGAATGGTCCTGTATTACACAACGATGATCATTAAAAGTTACACAACAAGTATTGTCACGAATTAAACAAGCAACAGAAATCAAGTGGCACTGTAAGTTTGGTACATATAACACATTACGTAATACCAAACTAGATGATAAATGCACACTCCCTTGTTTGACAGCTTGAACACGAGACCCATCAGGGAGACATATAGGTTTAGGAGAAACATCCTCAATATTAGATAAATGAAACAGGGTTCCTGTCATATGATGGGAAGCACCACTATCAATCAACCACTCACAAGAATGAAGAGGCATACCACCATTATCACGAACTGTATTAGACGACATGGCATATGTGGTAGCAAAATATGGGTGTAAGTTGCTAATTTGGAATTGAGAACCTCCCCACTGTACGGCTAAATGGAGGCTGAATTGAGGATAAAAATTATGCCTCCTTAAGATTTGAATATCCACTTTAATAATTGAGGTTCTCCTCCTTTCAATTACGGACTATGTCTGGCGCAAGAATAAATCATTAGACTTTGCCAATGGACGGTGAACTCCGACGATTTGAATTTCGACGGATCTGGACGGTTGGGACGGAATTGTGACGGCTGACCTGGACGGATGGGACGGACGAAGATTTGTTCAGCACTAGAGACAGACGAAGATTTTGGCGACCAAAAACAGGGCCGATGTCTGGAACAGAGACCCGCGACCGCACAGGGACGGATGATCGCGACTTAAGCCGGCGTCTTGGACGGAGATGCACAACAGGGACAATGACCGCCGACTGGAACACGAACGAACAAAAACTAAGTTTAGGAAAAATCCCAAGAAAGAAGCTCTGATACCATGTAGAAACTATAGGACGTTGAACTTGCTTTCTTCCATTGATGCAAAAGAATATAAATATACATCGGTGATACAAACGAAGAGTTCCCCGGTGATACACACGAGGAGTCAACCTAACTAGCTCAATGCAATGAATGTTGCTATTATACATAAAATACATGGTCTAACACGAATTCACATTTAGTGCAAAATGCAGCTTATATGAATAAAAATCAGATTGAAAAAAACTTGATATATGTTTCTAAATGAAGCTCCTACCTATGCGAATTTTTTCTCTACAAAAGTTCAAAATTCAGCAAGAATCGCTTTAAGTTTTCTAGAAAATCAGCAAGCAATATTGTTAAAGTATAGCTTCAACAATAAACATTGACAGTTCAGCAGAGAAGCACTTCTGGAACACAAAAACAGCATGCAAATCGGCACAAATAGTGCCTTTTTTTTCTTCAAAACAGCATGTTTGAATAAAAAAATCTTTTAAAACTAAGCACCTAATGCTTCAAGATAGAGATATATGCTCTTAGTTCAATCTAAATGCATATTTGAGCACTAAGAGTTCATATTTTAGGAAAAGAAGCATTTTTTCTTTTAAAAAAACGGTACAAATCTCTTTAGAATATAGTCTAGGAAACGGACCTGCCCGTCTAGGAAACGAATCTCTTTAGGCTTGCAGTGTTGCCCGTCTTCTTGGGCAACCCGTTCCTAAAAGCCGTCAAGTAAACCAAGGTCAAATGAATTAGTGCAATAGGACCCGGTAAACTATCACTTAGCCGAACCCCGTCTTCTTGGGTTTCCCAGTTTGCTTTTCCTTGGCCACATAAAAGATGCTCGGGCAGCTATAGGCAGGTTCAATAACTCATGAGACTACAATTCGAACAACAAACAGTAATTTAGCATCGGGTGTAGAGAATTGATATGTTAAAGCAAAATATCCAACCCTTACTTCAAAAGAGTCTTCAAAATGAAACCTTGGAACTTTTATAATTAAGCCTTGTTTATTTTATGTTCTTTTGAATATGTTTAGGTAGTTACTATGCAATTTGGATGGTCAAAATTAACCAGCCGCCACGGAGTAAAGGACAACGAACAGAATCAATTTACCATTTTTAGGGCCATAGAATTTTCAAACATGTATTAAGCATAAGAAAAATGTCCAAAGTTCAAAAGCTCAACGTCATTCAAGGGGAAAACATCTTTTTAGCCAAATATTATTATCATATATATTACCTATCGCACCTTCCATTGGAAAGGCCGTAACTAATTTGCCGCCTAGGAGTTCCAAAAGGCTAAGACTGAAGATAGAAATGTTACAACCAATACAGAGTATGATCTTGTAAAAAGGTATGGAAACAATTGGAAGGCATAAACTAAACATACATTGATAAATTCCTGATTAAAGAGCAAAGACAGTCTCGGCCTCAAAATCTCGTCCCACATATCCTACCAGTTAAGTCCCCTCCGCATAAAAGAACCCTAATTTGAGCTCAATTCGCTCTTAATTTTCATAATTAATGCAGAAATGGATTGAAAATAAGGGCAGCTTACCTAATTTCGAACTATGATTTTGCTGGGGTGTTTGGTTCTGTAGTCGTGAGAAGAGAGGTTGCGTGGTCCATGGGAAACCCTGTAAAAACTTAAGGGAAAATTGCAATACCTTATGAGCAAAATTGAAAAAAGAATTATAAAAAATGAATCTAAGAAACTTAATTGGGTAAGGGGTGGTGGTTTCTTCTCTATTCGTTTGCGTCAAGAGCAACATGAGCAACAATCACAAAAAGTGAGGAATTTGACATTCTACTACGTGACATTTGATAAACATGTGCCTTGTTTATATACCCACCAGTGAAATATACAATTAGATTCTCCAACCCGTGGGGTGTGAAAGAAAACAAAATCTATCATTCAGTTGCATTCTAATTCAGAGCATTGAAGTCGACTTCACAGTAAATGAGTTGAAATCCCGAGAATGCTGATATTGATTTCAGATACAACCATAAAATTTAGCTATATTAGAGAAAAGTAAAGACATTAAAATCAAGAACCTTTAGCAAAACCATCTAAACAGAGTTCAGTGCTTGCCTGGAGGACAACATCAGTGGAGGATAATGCAAGACCATTCCCAATAACGATTGTTGCAGGACTATGTTGTTCAGCAACAACATAAGTTACCAAGCCAATCACTACAACTATTACTAATAGCTACACTTGCTTGTGCATATAAAATATTGTCTTTAAGGCAGAATGGCAACATATATTACAATTTACATAACTTAAGACATTCTAAACAAAAAATACACTTTTTCATAAAATCCCCAGAAAAACAAATATCAAAACACTTGTCATTTCAAATGGTTAAAAATTAACATAGAATAATAAGTAAAAGTCTATATTTCCTATCTTTACAAATGCTACCTCAAGGCCAAGTACTAAGTAGTAAGAAGACAACTCCAAAATCATTTATTGCCTTGGTTCCATGTACATTACAAATAATACAAAGGGCATAAAGACTAATCAAGATTCCAGCAGCCAGGTGTTTGAGAATGGGACTTAAATGAGCTATAAAATGTGGTCCACTGCAATCTTGGTTCCAAGATTGACCATTTCCTCTATTTTCTCAAGTAAACTTTTCTTCGTGTTTAGAACAACCATTGGTTCTAAAATAGGGCATAAATTAAAAGGGTAATTGGACAATATTTCTATAAATTTCAGTTTTGTTGAAATATTATCTTTAATATTAATTTTATCATGACTTGGGAAAAAACCAAATATTAGCCAGCTCTTAGAAGTGCTCATTCACAAACTCAATTTTTATTTTATCATGACTTGGGCAAAAACCAAATATTTTATTGTAATGTTTTATGCTTGAATGTCATTTTCAATTGAGATTATTGGATCAGTAGGGCTTAGAACTCCGCAGGGAGACGCGGCAAAGGTAGATTTGATGATGAAGATGGAGAAGACAATGGAGGGCAGCGTTGGAGGATGATGATGGCGATGGTGGAGACACGGGAATAAGAGGACGGAAAAAAGTGTTGGGCAGTGGAACCCATTTCAATTCGTTGAACTGAGGGAGGATCGATTTGGTAAGTTAATAAACTCGATCAGTATTCAAAATAAGACCAAAAAATTACTCCCAGGTTTCTATTTGGGAATAGAATTGCCAGGTCCCATTAATTTTAAAAATTACTGCGGGGTCCCTTTAGTTATCCAATAATTAATTGGGGGTACATTCTGTCAAACCCACCATTAGTGGCTGCGAAATGTCTGTTATACCCTTTTTTTCCAAATAAAGGTATACAATGTGTGTTTGACTTTATCTGACTTTATCATCTTCCTCCTTCAACTTCTGAAAAAGGAAAAATCGAAGAGCTGCAATCAATGGTAAGTAAATCCTGAACCATTGGAATTTATAAAGTCAAATTTCTTCGTCATCTTCTTTTACTCGATTTTATTGGACATGAAACTAAGGTTTTGATAGTTTGAATTTGTTTATATTATACGATCTGTGTGTGCTTCTTTAAGGAATACCAAGGTTTACGCCATCATATTGTTTAATGTTTTGTTTTGTTATGAATATTGGGTGTATACTTTTGCTTATTTTACTCTTCAATTTTCTAAATTTCAGCCTTCTACTGGATTTAGAGTATATCTCAAAGATAAATGGATTGGCATAGAAGTCATTGATTTGGATATGTACTTCACCAAGGATTTGTATGCTGATGTTATTTCCAGAGCTAAAGAGCAGAATATAAGTCTCCCTACGTTCATTGGATTTAGATATCATTAACCAAGCAAAGAAATTCAGAGGGAGCCACTAATGTTTGATTCAGATTGGAATACAATGATTGGTGAATGGGGTGGGGTTTGTTGTACTTACATCCCCCTATTTGTGATTGAGTAGCAGGAGCCTAGTGCACTACAAAAAATGGCAGAGGGTCTTGATTCCAGTACCTAAAAGTATAATGAGGCCTGTATGACTGAAATTGAGCAATGGGCTGATAATCTACTTGTAACTCCAATAGAATGTGGTAACATTCTTGAAAGTCAACCAAGTACTTCTAGCAAAGCCAAGTTAATTGTGAGAAGGCAAAACAAAAGTATGAGAGATGAAGTGCAAACCCAACCGTCTTTCATTGAAGCTGAAGAATTACCTAGTCTTACTCCACCTGCACCTAATACCTCTCATATCTTGGGTGATATCTCTGCAGAACAGAGCCCCATTACAAATTCCCCTACACAACACTCTCCCACCACTGCAGAGGAGGTTGATAATCATAAGAGACCAAAGAAGAAGAAAAGGAAGGTTGAGGAGGGAGGAAGAAAATAGTTTCAGATTATTAAATTGAATGTGAAATTGTTGAGCAAGGAATTGAAAGGCTTAGAAGCTTATGACATACCTAGTTTGAGCAAACCTAAAATTCCTACCCTAGATATATTTTTTGAAGAAGTTGTGCTTCACAAGCTGAAATATTAAGTGGACTGGTTGATACTGATGAAGAAGAGGAGTCCACTGAAGATGATGACTTTGATGGGGGTGAAGAAGAATGCTTAAGTAATGAGGAACTTTCTAGAGATGAAGAATCAGAGACAGAAGATGAAATAGATGTTGAAGCTGACACTGCCAATAAAATGAGATTAGACCATGTGGATGAAGATGAAGATGAATCCGGTAATGAGTCAGTTGTTGAGAAAATGGCCAAGGTATTTCGTACTGGTAGGCTTTGGATAAGAAGTAGAGATGGAAAGAAAAGATACACTCAAACTTCTATAAATGAGAACTGCAAGTTTAGGATACATGCTTTAGTGCTTGTTCATAGGCGCTCCTCGATGATAAAGAGTTTATGTGAGGAGCATGTTTGTTCTGTGAAAGAGCATCATAAGAGGGCAGGAGCATCTTGGGCGGCTAGTCATTTTCTAGAAGACTTCAGAAGCAATAAGGAGATGAAGGCAAATACTCTGCAGAAGTTGGTTTTGTCTAAGTTCACCACTTACATACCAAAGTACACTTGTTGGAGAGCAATTAAGTTGATGAGAGAAATAGTTGATGGTAGGCATGAGGATGGATACAAACTCTTACCACAGCATATGGAGGTTTTTAAAGCCAGAAATTCAAATTCATAGTGCTTCATCAGGTGGCAAAAGATAAGACGTGGAAGAAATCCTATTTTTAGAAAATGTCAAATATGTCTTGGTTCAGCCATCACTGCCTTTAAAGAGCACTGTAGGCCATTGATTGGTATTGATGCATGCCATTTAAAGGGTCCATACCAGGGAGTGCTACTAACTGCTATGACATTAGATGTCAATAATGGTCAATGTCCCTTAGCATAGGGTGTTGCAAATTGTGAGGGTAAATTTCACCCATGGTATACGAACTTTCATCATTATTTCACTTCAGTATATAAACTTTAATTCCTATCACAAAAGTACACGAACTTTCAACATTCTTTCACCGGTGGTCCAATAGGCGGTTTCTAGGTCACCTTCAGGTCATTTGGGGTCAAATTATAATTTTATAAATTTAAATTTTTTATTTTGACCCCACCCTTCCCTCCCTTTTCTCTCTTCCTCTTTCCCAG
>OOIL02000725.1:446922-469151 GCA_900332095.2 Cuscuta campestris
TCTATCAAGTTGTTAAGGAGAGGAGCCTCCTCCGACCTAACGGCTATATAGGCATATAGCCATTGGGGGTGGGGGTAAAAAAATCCTATTAAGTCTTTATTCTCTCTATCTCTCATACAATCAATCTTTATTCACACAATTCTTCTCTATCTCTCATACTATCAATCTTTATACTCTTATTATCTTATATATTCATATTATTTATAAAAATATATTACTCTTAGGCAGTGGCGGAGCTATGTTAGTGCAAATGATTGCAATTGCAGTCACTCCAATTTTTTCTAAACCTATATACAATAGTTTTACCCTTTGAGTAGGGTTGTAAACGAATCGAATCGAAGCGAATATCATAAAATTTGAATTTGTATTTGATTAATTTTTTCGAATACGAATCCGAATACGAATATAAAACGAACTAAAAATAAGATTTGTATTTGTATTTGATTAATATTCGAATAGTTAACGAATCCTAAATGAATATTTGAATAATCATAGTCCGTAATTTATATGTCGATTTTGAATAATTTAACTTACAATATTTCTTATACCATATCTAAAAATATTAATACATTTTTGTCTTACACAAATTATATTTTATAAAATATAACTATTAAAAATTGCATGCTTTAAGTTTTTGTATTACGTTAATATAATGAAATCTTAGTAATTTAAATGCAATTTATATTATACTAGTTTAATTGATTACTGATGTTGAAAACATGGTTTGTGTATATAAATATATTCAAATATTCGAATATCATCCGAATCGAATACACCTCTATTTGTATTTGTATTTGTTTAATATTCGAATCAAAACTAATATTTGAATTTGAATTTGTATTTGAATAACGCGAATTCGAATCATCATATTCGAATAAGAATCACGAATCGAATTTAAAATATTTGATTTGTTTACATCCCTACCTTTGAGTGACCTTCCTAATTATTACTCTCTCCGTCCGAAAATGTTCTTCACATTTGACTTTTCTTGGTCAAATTTTATAAACTTTGACTACGATTTGTGGAAAAAACACATTGTATTATGATGTAAATTTAATATCAATATATTCATAATGAAACGTAGTTTTCAAATATCAAATTTTTATAAAATATATCTATGTATAAATATAGATATTAATGGTCAAAGACTCAAAGTGCAATATAGGAGACCGTGAAAAGTCAAATGAGAAGAAATACTAAAAAATCAATCAGCTTCTCCAATTAAATGGTACTCTCAGGTCAGAGGGAGGACCTAGATCATGAGATAGCTCCAACAATGTTATTTTATGAATATTGCACTTTGAGTCTTTGACCATTAATATCTATATTTATACACAGTGGCGGAGCTAAGTGGGAGCAAATGGCTGCAATTGCAGTCACTCCCAACTTGATTTTTTAATACTATATACCGTTATATATTGTTCCATTTCAAATAAGAAGAGGAAGAAAGGAAGAAGAAGATGAAGAAAAAGAACATGATGATGATGAATATTCAATGTGATGGGCTTCTTCTGCAAATCTTCTCCGACAAAATCTACCTGTGACATTTGCCAAATATGTTTTTTACTTATTTATTTATTTCTATCAATAAATGTTATTGTACACCACATGTTTGACAAAATGCTTGTGAGACTTTTTTTTTTGAATGCTATTGACTCTATTACAAGGTAGTATCTGTTCATACTATTCTCAAGCTAATGACTAATGACGCACAAAGAGCCAATGCTTGTGAGACTTATTTTTACTTAAATGTCTCCTATCTCCGGTAATTGCTAGACACAGATATCTTTCGCTATTTTGCACCCACTACTCTCGGATTCTGGCTCCGCCACTGTTTATACATAGATATATTTTATAAATATTTGATGTTTGAAAACTACGTTTCATTATGAATATATTGATATTAAATTTACATCATAATACAATGTGTTTTTTCCACAAATCCTAGTCAAAGTTTATAAAATTTGACCAAGAAAAATCAAATGAGAAGAACATTTCGGGACGGAGGGAGTATGAAATACTAAAAAATCAATCAGCTTCTCCCATTAAATGGTACTCTCTGGTCAGAGGGAGGACCTAGATCATGAGATAGCTCCAACAATGTTATTTTATGACGAAAGAGTACCTAGGCAACATGGGCAGTGAAACAGCGGCGGCGCTGCTAGATCTGTTCTTCCTTTTCTAGATCTGTTTTTTGCTTTTTACTCTTTTTTAGGTAATTACTTTGATAAATTGAATTTTTTATAGAGTAAATTCCATAAAAGGTCCCCAGTTATAGGTCGTTTTACATATTTAGTCCCTACATATCAAATATTACTAATTTGGTCCCCAATTATTATATTTATTTCTACGAATGGTCCTTTGTTAATATTTTCATTAAAACGTGGATAAAATTATAAATTCACACTCCTTTCTCTCCCCAATTAAGCATTCTCCTCCCTTGTACTCCTTTCTCAAACCCGTCGCTGAGTTTCTAGCTTTGAACCCTAAACCAAAATCATCACTCTTCTCTTAATTGTTTGTCTAACTGGTGGAACGATCATTTAAATTTTGGGTTTAAGAGCTTCAAACTCAGCGACGAGTTTGGGAAAGAGTATGAGAAGATGAAGAAAGCTTAATTGAGGAGAGAGAAGTATGAATATACAATTTTATCCACGTTCTTAACGGAAATGTTAACAAAGGACCATTCGTGAAAATAAATATAATAATTGGGGACTAAATTAGTAATATTTGATATGTAGGGACTAAATATGTAAAACGACCTATAACTGGGGACCTTTTATATAATTTACTCTTTTTTATATTTGGTGATACTTTTTAAATACTAAAATATACTGTACTTTGTTAGTCTGTAAATTAGTATGAGCATTATTTAAATCATGAGCATTAAATCTTAGTTTTATACTCTATTAAATTAGTATGAGAATTATTTCCTCATTTTTTTTCATTTTAATCACTTTTTTTAACATTTTCTTTAAAAAAATATAGTCACGTTTAGTACTTTCTCTGTCCCAATTTAAATTTTCTGTTTCGGTTTACGATGTTTGAATGAAGTTATTTTTTAACAATTTTAAAAATGATGTATTATTAAAAATTACATATTCCGAAAGTACATTATAAGATCTATAAAACCAATATTACTCTATTATTTTATCAAAGAACTAACGTAAACGATGAAAAAAAGTGAATAAAATTTGATCATGTGAATAGGAAACATGCAATTCAATTTTGGCCAGAGAGAGCACAAAGTATATGGTGACAACTATTTAAACGCGGCTCCGCCACTACTCTTAGGGGTGGGAAAACGAGTCCCGAAACCTCGGGTCGAAACCGAACCGCATGATTTGGAGCGAGTTAGGACCGGATCCAATGTCTTGTATTTAAAAACAAGCCGGTCCGGGGTAGATCTTCTAGAAAAAATAAGTCGGAACGGTTCCTAATATTTAGAAACAAGAAGAACCGGACCGGTCCGTTTCCTATAATTCAATAAATTATAAATATAAAAAGTATTAAATAAATTGAAATATTCTCAAATTGCATTTTAGTCTTTTCATCAAATTTTATTAATAAATGAGTTCTATATGATATATTCAGTACTCTAGTAATAAAATTATATATATAAAATAATTAGTACTCCGTAAAATTTTAGTTGTCAATAAGATTTTTTTCTTATAAATCTTACAATTTCAATAGGTGAAAGTCTTTTATTGGTTGAATATTACTCCCTCCGTTTGCAAAAAAACTTTTTACTTTGACTTGGAGCCAAAATAAGGAAGTATTATACTCCCTCCGTCCCATAAAGTGTTACCCATTTTGACTAAAGTTGAAATTAAGGAAGGGATAATTTTGTGTTGACTTTCCAAAAATACCCTTGATGTGATGGGTAAAAGTAGAATGTAATGTGTAGATTATTAGGAAAAATGTATGATGTGATAGGTAGGGTTTGAAAAAGTAAGGGGTAAAAGTGGTTTTTTAATAGAAATGGGTAAGGGATTGTGGGACACAATTTTTTTGAAACGTGTAAATCTTTTTGGGACGGAGGGAGTATTATAGTTGACTTCCAATTTTGCCGCTGATGTGATGGGTAAATGATGGGTAATAACCCATGGATACCGCCCGGTAGGTTCGACCGACCGGGAGGTATCAAATGCAACACCCCCTGACCCAGTCAACCCGGGTTGACTGACCGGTCGGGGATAAGAAGATCCGAAGCCAGAGACGTAGCTTCTTCTGACGAAGGCGTACAAACGGACAGGTCAGTAATCTGGCCGGCTGGATGAGTAATGACATGCTTGACGTGCTTAGGGATTATTATAAATACCCCTAAAAGCCTCATTTGTGAGGCAAACTTTAATTAATCCGTACGGCTTGTACTTTGTAATAGTCCTATTATTGTTAATAACAAACCGGGTTACAGGTGTTTCCACCTACAGCCCTTTCGATCATTTATACTTAATATTTGCGTGGTATTTTACAGCATCAAATTGGCGCCACCTGTGGGACCTATTACAAAAAAGCCATGGCAAACAACCAAGAAACCGTCATCTCACAAATCTCCACCCCCGTTGAGAACGTTACATCATTCCCGAGCCCAACCCTCAACACCAGTCCCTACCCCTATAATCACCATCTCGACACCCACCCTGTTCACGTCCCCTATAACTTCTGTCCCAGTGTTTCCTCCAAACTTCCCCGGGCCCATTGACCCGATGTACTCCCAAGCTTTCCAAAGTTTTGGACAGTTCATGTCCATGCTTCAACAACCGGGAGGGTTTTCCCCTTTCATTCCCGGATTAACCCACAGACTCTACCCCAAAATACTCCTTTCCCAAGCGTAACCGGGCTTCCACCATCATTCCCACAAACTAGCATCATCCGGCCGCTGCTCCGACAAATCTGGTCGGAGAAATGGATAAAGTTGGCCCGTCCCGGTCTAGAAGGAGTCGATCTCGAAGATCACATACCCAAATAACATCGGACGGGGATGTGCGTTCGGTCCACAGCAAAGATGAGGACTGGGATCTTCCCCAGGAACAAAAGAAATTGAAGGGTAAGGCAATCAAGCCCGAAGGGTCCAGGAGATCAGCATTCCAAAGGCTGGGGCACGACGGCAGAAACCAGAACCGACCGGGCAAAGAGCGACTGGGAGTGGAAACGATCCCGGTGAGTGCCTTTTATATTTTAGTACTATTGCAGTTCACAAAACATATCTACTCCCTCCGTTCCACAAAATCATTCCCATTTTGACTTTGGGGAAAAATAAGGAAAGTGTAATTTTGGTTGACTTTCCAATTTTACCCCTGATGTGATGGAAAAAAGTAAGATGTCATAGTTTATAATTTGATTATTAGTGAAAAAGTATGATGTGATAGGTAGGGTATGAAAAAGTAAGGGTAAAAGTGGTTTTTTAATAGAAAGTGAAAGTGTTTTGTGGAAATCAAAAAAATGAAAGGGGAAGAGTTTTGTGGAACGGAGGAAGTATATTACTATATATGCACATTTATTTTTTAGTTTAACAGGACTTAACATATTTAACATGTTTTTTTTGCTTCATTAAAAATTGTTGGGTATAATGAAAATTTGCATTTTTCTTCAAATTGGACTCTTTTTTAGGGAAACAATATAATATGATGACAAAAGGAGACTATTTTATGGGATGAAGGGAGTATATAACTCCTAAACATATGAGTATCTAACTAGACTTTAATTTTCTGGAAAAATAGACTTTAGGTTTTCTTTTGTCCACCTATATTTGATTGATATATGTGAAATTTGCACTAAATAGGACTAAAACATAATAACTTTCTTAATGTAGGACTTAAACTTTTTTATTCTCTAAATAAGACTTAATAATGACCTAGTGGGAGGAATAATGTCTAGTAATGCGTGACATTTACTTGAATAATGACTACTTGATAATGACAAAAATCCTACATTGGGAAATAAAAACATATGGTCCTATATTAGGAAAGTCATTATGTTTTAGTCCTATTTAAGTAATGCGTGACATTTACTTGAATAATGACTACTTGATAATGACCAAAAATCCTACATTGGGAAATAAAAACATATGGTCCTATATTAGGAAAGTCATTATGTTTTAGTCCTATTTAAGTAATGCGTGACATTTACTTGAATAATGACTACTTGATAATGACCAAAAATTCTACATTGGGAAATAAAAACATATGGTCCTATATTAGGAAAGTCATTATGTTTTAGTCCTATTTAAGTAATGCGTGACATTTACTTGAATAATGACTACTTGATAATGACCAAAAATTCTACATTGGGAAATAAAAACATATGGTCCTATATTAGGAAAGTCATTATGTTTTAGTCCTATTTAAGTAAATTTTCTTGATATATTCCCTAAGAAGAAAACAATTCAAACAAGTGAATCTTTCAAGGTTAGATCTGTTGGGTTATTTATGAACAACATATACAGGAAATTAGAACTAACAATCATAATTTGTTTAATCCCCTCCTATCCAGATTAAATCCCTACATAACTAATTAATTAATCAGAGTCAACTCAAGATCAGGTTATATCCCTAATTTTGACACGGCTGGAGTATAACGAAAATAAGCCCACGCCGGAGAATCACATATAAAAACACCCGGAATACAAAGATGAAAGAGAGAACCACAACACGATTGAACTGAAATCAAGGGTTACGGTTGGTACGCTGCACCTGAATACGTATCAAGAATGATTAGACAGTAAGTTTATTTAATCTTTATTCTTATTCAGGGGCAGCATATCCGTCAACATCCTTGTGTGTGAAAAATCTTAGGTAGAGGAAAAATAACTTTTTTTTTTCTTTTAAAATTTGGAAAGAAAGCCTAAGAGCAACTCGTAATACTCTTTTTGTCTTAAAAAAATATTAAACTCCTTAATTTTCAAAAGTTACAAAAGTTTTTTATTTATTTGTACATTTTTATTAATTATTCGATAAAACAAAATAGTTTTTTCATTCTAGTTTTATAGAAGTGTTGATATAGTTTTAAATACGATAAGTTTTATTTTTAACTTTATGACAATCTATAAATGAAATGAACTAAAAAAATTTGAAAACTTATTTCATCTTACGTAAAGTGTAAATCATTTTAGAGCAGAGGAAGTAGGTAAATTGAGAAGCCATTGTGTATTTACCTTCTCATAAAGGTAAAAATACCTTCCTAAAAAGTAGAATTTCAAAGAGAAGAAGGTAAATTGAGGTTTGTTGCCTTTGCTTTTTCTTGATTGATATTTTCAATTTAAAAATTTTTGAAAAAAATTAAGTTCTTAGATAAAAAGTTAGGATGTCAATTGTCAAATAATCAAATACGTATAGTTTTTGTCCAATTGTACTGTAAAATTACAAATACCCGAGTATAAAATTCTTAAAAAATTAAAAATTAAAAATAAAATTATCCTCTTTTATTATCACTAGATCTCGTACTTCTGCGTTGCATTGACTGTAATTTTGGATAGTGTACGATTTTAGTGTGTTTAAATTGAAAACTATAAAAAGAAAGTATTGGGTAAAAATATATTATTTGATTCCACTGTAAAGATTTAATGCATCACATATCAATGTTGAAGACAATTACTTTTGCAAACAACATTCATTGCCATATTCAAAGTTGCTAGGTCATCGATGCAAATTAACACCTTCAATCCAGGCTGATTGGGTTACTCAAGAGGCAACAACATATGGTTGGTCATGACTACAAATTGGTCTTTTCACGGTCTCTAGAGGCAACCTTCAACCCATATCCTTTTTTTCTATTTGAATTTGCACAGTCTCTAATGTAACAATAAGAATGTATATTGTGCATTTACCTTCTCTTAAAAAGTAAATATACCTTCCTAAAAGCTATTTTCTCCGTTCTCAAAAACACTTCCTCTTTCATTTTTTTCACTTCCAACAAAACACTTCCCCATCACATCAGGGGCAAAATTGGAAATCAACTATAATTTAACACTTCCTTATTTTTGCCCCAAATCAAAGTGGGAAGGGTTTTTCCAAACGGAGGGAGTAGAATTTTTCAAAGAAGAAAGTAAATGGAGGTAAATTAAGGTTTGTTTCTTTTGTTTCTTCTTGATTAATTTTTTCAATTTAATTTTTTTTAAAAAACGTAAGTTCTTGGGAAAAAAAATAGGATGTCAATTATCAAATAATCAAATATTCTTTATGTCTAATTGTACATGTAAAATTATAAATACTCGAGTATAAAACATTAGGCGGTGACAGGATGAGGGGTGGGGGGGGGGGGGCAGGGGGTTGGAGTGAACCGGGTTCTAAAAATGGCTGTACCGGTCCTGGGGGAGGAGGAGGATAGGTACTAGAACCAGTCAGTTCCTGGTTTGGTCCGGTTCTGGATCGTTGGTTTTTTTTTAAATTTAAAGTGGGTGGGCTCTAGGTCCTATGAAAATCGGCCCGATCCGGCCTTTGCCCACCCCTAATTACTTCCTCCGTCCGAATCTATATTGCATGTCTTAGTTTACAATGTTTGACTAGAAATTATTTTTAGATTATTTATTATATGAAAAATGCTATGAAATTAAAAAATAAAAATTACATTTTAAAATATAACATCAAAAGATCTACAAAACTAGTGATGACATGACTATTTTATTTTATCAAATGACTACTGAAAATAGAGAAAGAAAGTTAATAATGTTTGAACTTGTGAATAGTAAACAAACAATTTAATTTGAGAAAGAGGGAGTAACATATTATAATGATATTATAATATATGTGAATAATTTCACATTATAAATTTATAATATATTATTTATATTACAATACTATTATACACACACACACACACACACATATATATATGTATGTATGTATATATGTATATATATATATATGTATGTATGTATGTATATATATATATAATTGTTATATTATCTATCTAAATTTATATATTCATCAAAATGTCCTATAGAAAGTCTGTCAATTTGAACCGAAAAAGTTCAAAGGGTAGCAAAGCCACCACTATGTCAGAAGGTTCAAGCCTTGTGTGACTCCGAAAAGAGATCAACAGGAAGGGAGAGAGTGAATTGATGAATTATATTTCTCTTTTTTTATGAGAGGTGAGGGATGTAGGAATAACAGAAAAACAAAGCAACGAGCATAGGGAGCCTTATCCGAAGAAGAAGAAAAAAAGGCAAAGGTTCTCTGCTATGCGTACAATCATCGGAAGAGAGGAGGGAGAAGCTTAGATTAATCACAATCCCAATAGGTCTCTAATTCAGATTGCAGCTTAAAATCCCGTGCTCAGACTTCTGATCCCGAACAGTGTGTTACAGCATCGTGGTGTAGCATCTTCTATGTCAACCTCGAAAAATGCAGCAACTCTAGAAGTCTAAATAAAATAAACCTCTCATAACAAATAGAGGTTTCTACCTAGTAAAACACCTAACACATATGGGATTTTATTTTGCCAAAAGATTAGCCAACACCATGGAACTAACATTCACAAAGCGAAGGGCGACAAGTCAATGATCGAGGCGGCACGGTCCATTCAAAAGTGGACGTCGGAGGAAGAATCGTTGTTGGCGTCGGCTTGGGTACGGTTGACGTCTTTGAGCATTCTATCGTTGGTAAAATCTATATGTTTTTTTAATATATTTGTATTTTTATTTATATATTTGTGTTAAAATATTTTTTTCGAACAATTATATACTTCCTAAAGGTTCCGAGCAAACGAAGGATGTGATGGATCGTACCATACCCGAGACCAACTCACTTCCAAATGGGGACACACATCAGCCGTAAAGTCTGAAAGTTTATCAGAGTTTACGAGGAATATAATGCTCTCGGTCCCGGAAGAGCGGGATGAACGATGCTAATGTTCTGCGGCAAGCCACCACCCAGTACCAAGACGACGCACACCAAGGCAATGTCCCCGTCGATCTTTGGATAATTTTAAGCCGTTCACCCAAATGGCAACAACTCAACAACGAAGAGGCCGGATCCTCAAAGAAAAGATTCTCTGCCGAGGCCGAGGTTGAGGTCGATGACACTATCGGTTCGTCCCAACAAAGGTCTCCCTTCAACGTAGATGATTCCGATGACGAGGAACCCATTCCACGGCCGATCGAAAAAAAGAAGGCAAAATCCACTGCCTCGGGTTCTAGAGGATCCGGGTCTGTTTTTTCTGACGACGATATCGGTCAGGCAATAGTTAAAAAACTTCGGGTGTTCAATATTAGAAAAGAAGAGAGGAGAAACGAAGGAAATAGAAGGAATAGATCGAAATAATGAAAACTGACCTTGATACGTTAGCGGGCTTCAAACGCATGCTTTACGAGAGAAGACAAAAAGAGGACAAGGCTAAATATAATTTGCCTTAGTTTTTTTAATGTATTTTTTTTATAAAATGTTTTTTTATTGAATGTAATTTTTATAAACTATTGTCATTTTAATTTTATTATTGAGTAAATTCTATAAATAGTCCTTTATAAATGCGGGGTTTTCATATTTATTCCACGTTTATCAAATATTAAGTAGACAGTCCTTATTAATTGGACATCATTCCACATTTAGTCCTCCGTCTATTTTTCCATCTCCTTGCCATTAGACAAGAACCAAACGTGGCATGGTACCCAATCAATAAGGACAACGAAAATAATATTTGATAATATGGACTAAATATGAAAATTCCCCCGTTATAAAGAACTTTTTGGGGAATTTATTCTTTTTAAACCACTTTTAATATAAAAAATAATAGATAGGAAAGTTGTATAACTGTAGTTTATTTATAAAAAGTCAAAATTTATACACCACAAAAATTAATTTATCAAAAAATTCAATTTTTAATAAGAGAATCTATTCGAAATTGATAGGAATTAAAAAGATATTCAAATTTATTATTCCTTTTTAATAATGTAAGAGCTTCAAATTTTTATCTCCAAAATAAGAGTATAATTCTTATAATGCCAATATATAATATCACTACACAATGTCATTATGCGACAGTGCAACACGTATATTGAGAAAAAACATGAAATTCTTATTTTGAGGATAGATGTTATATGTACCCATGTTATATTTACTCCTATTTTGGATGATCTCAAATTACTTATTAATTCCTATATCTTCCAAGATAATTCTCATATTAAAAAATGATTTTTTTGGTAAATTATTTTTAAAGATAATTTTGACTTTTTATCTATAAACTACAGTCATATACTTTTCATATTTATTACTACCTTCGCCCGAGAGTGTTGATCTACTTTTGAGTTTTTTTTGTCAAAATCGGTAATCTTTGACCACGAATTAAATAAAATTAATATTAGATATCGATACAAAAATGGTTGAAAATGGTTGACTGCAAAAAGTCAAATGTTGGATTTATGAAAATAATTTTATGTAAATAATTTTATTTTATTGGTCAAATGTTGAAAATGGTTGACTGCAAAAAGTCAAAATTGGACAAAATACTCAAAGACGCAGGTAGTACTTTCAATATTAAAAATGGTTTTAAAAAATTAAACTCTCCAAATAGTCCTTTATAACGGAAGAATTTTAATTTTTAGTCCATATTATCAAATAGAGTAAATTCCCAAAATAGTCCTTTGTAATAAGGGGTTTTCCCAAATTAGTCCTCAATAAGTTTTAATTACCTACGTGGTCCTCTATAATTGAGATTTATTCCCAAAATAGTCCTTTGTAATAAGGTGTTTTCCCAAATCAGTCCTCAATAAGTTTTAATTACCTATTTGGTCCTCTATAATTGAGATTTATTCCCAAGATGGTCCTTCATAAATAATGTTACTCAAATGAGGATTAATTGATGGTGTTTTTTCTCTGCTAAATTTAGAATATAATTAATTCTTAAAATAATCACTTATAATGAAGTGCTTTCCCAAATTGGTTTTTCTAATGAGTAATTAACCTAAATAGGAATAAAACATAAAGACTTTCTCAAAATAGGACCATATATTTTTATTTCACAATGTAGGACCATTAGTCATTATCTATTAGTCATTATTCAACTAAATATCTAGAATTACCTGGGCATTATTCTTCTCACTAGTCATTATTAAGTCTTGTTTAGGAAATAAAAAAATTTAGGTCCTACATAGGAAAATGATTTATGTTTTAGTCCTATTTACTGCAAATTTCATTTTTTTCTAATTAAAGATGTGTATTTGATTTAAAATTTAAAAGATTTTTTTAAGTTTTAAATAATTCATAAATTATTTATGAGTAAATTCTCAAAATGGTCCTTTGTAATAAGGTATTTTCCAAAATCAGTCATCAAATGATGATTAATTGAGAGATATTTTAGTATTTTGATCATCCAAATTTAAAATATATTTTCGAAACAATCATTTTTGTACAACTAAATGTAAAATTTAAAAATACATTGACTATAAATAATGTATGAATTATTTAAAACTTAAAAAAATCTTTTAAATTTCAAATCAAATATACATCTTTGATTAGAAAAATCATTTTGGGAAAGCACTTCATTATACATGATTATTTTAAGAATTAATTCTAAATTTAGCGGATAAAAAATAACACCAATTAATGCTCATTTGAGTAATATTATTTACGAAGGACCATCTTGGGAATAAATCTCAATTATAGAAGACCACGTAGGTAATTAAAACTTATTGAGAACTGATTTGGGAAAATATCTTATTATAAAGGACTATTTTGGGAATAAATCCAATTATAGAGGACTACGCAAGTAATTAAAATTTATTGAGGACTAATTTGGGAAAACCCCTTATTACAAAGGACTATTTTGGGAATTTACTCTATCAAATATTATTTTTGTGGTCTTTATTGATTGAGTATCATTCCACGTTTGGTCCTTGTCTAACGGCTTCGAGACAGAAAAATAGACGGAGGACTAAATGTGGAATGATACTCAACTAATAAGGACTGTCAATATAATATTTGAAAAATGTGGACTAAATATGGAAACCCCCCATTTATAAAGAACTATTTAAAGAATTACTCTTTTTTATTTAATGATTGTGATTATTTTATGAATTATTCTCATTTCAATTCAACTAAGTAACTAAATAATCAAATTTCATTAATTGAAATTTAGAAGATGTGTATTTTAAAATGTAAAAAAATAAAGGTTTGAAGCCCCAATTTGAAGCCTCGGGGCTTCAAACTTATTTCCAGTGAATCTCTGACGCAAGTTAATTAAAGATGACGTGACAGAGAGAGAAAGTTTGAAGCCCCGAGACTTCACAAGTATTACCCGTGCTTATTGTTTGATCTTTTTTCACTTTATTCATATCCTCCCCGGTTCCAAATTACATAGTATATTTCTTTTTGTCGTTCAAAAAAAGGCTCTACTTTTTACTTATAGAAACAATCACTACAAAAAAATCGCGCATTAGGCACGGAGAAATATAAAGCAATGAAGGGTGCATTCAAAATCACACCACTTCTCCTAATATTGGATTTAAAAGTAAAAACTAGGTTCTAATGCACAACTGGCTTTGAAGTTTATTTTGTATGAATTTAATTATGTAGCTTCGCTAAACGTGGTTGCCTGGGAAAGACTCGGTGGAGACATATAAAGCAATGAAGGGTGCATTCAATTCTCGTGGGTCCCATTGGTTGACAAAAAGGTTTATGAACGCAAGAAACAAGAATAAGAAGCCAAAGTTCATTCGTACAGATCACTGGGAGTGATGCCTCAGTATTGGACATCTCTAGAGTTTAGAGTTAAGAGCGAGAGGTCGAGCAAGAACAGGAACACTGAGAAGGCTAAACAGAGGCAATACTACGGTGGTCGTCGCTCAGTCAGGGAGCATGTGAAAAAGATGGTAAGCGTATTATTTTGTGTTTCAAATACTTATGTTTTTTGGTTATTCCTTTGGTTTGAAGTAAATTTTGGAGAGGGAGGATAAAGTGGTTCCGACCCAGTTGAAGATTATTAACAGGTTGCTTGTGAAAAAAGGAGCGGAGCCGTCTGAAGAAGTTGCTCAAATCAAGGTAATAGCTATTTTTTCTTAAAAGTTACTCCCTCCGTCCCATTTTATAACGCCTGTTTCGGTTTACGATGTTTGACTGAAGTTATTTTCAAATCATTTTATATGACAAATGGTATAGAACTAAAAAATAAAAATTACATATCAAAATACTACATCAAAAGATCTACAAAACTAGTAGTGACAACAATATTTTATTTTATCAATTTGCTAACGAAAATAGAGAAAGAAAGTGAATGAAGTTTGACCCTGTGAATAGTGAACAGGCATTATAATTTGGGACGGAGGAAGTATTATTTTTATTTATCATTTTTGAATAATGATTTTTTTTATTTTAAATTAGACTAATAACTATTGATATTTGTTTTTTTGTATTATTAATGGAGAAAAAATACAAGGAGAAGCTTGTCCAAAAGAAGCAGGCGGTGTCTGGATCTGGCTCAAATTCTGTGGATATGAAAGATATTGCTGATGAAGAACTTGAAGATGATCTTGGATTGTATGTTGACGTGGTGGGGAGGAAGAAGAACAGAATTTTTGGGCAGGGCTGTGAAGCGGGTGCTTCGGGGTCTTTTTCATCCGGAGGCCCTAGTCATGAAGATTATGCTGCCATCTTGAAGAAAGAGTTGGAGGAAAAATTTGAAGAAAAGAGTCCTGCTTTGGAAAAGAAATATGAAGCTCAACCCCAGGACTTGTTAACGCAATTTCAGGGATTGAAAGAATCATTTACTTTGTTGACTCAGGGGTACAATGCTTCCGTGAATAGTATTGCCGCCCCTACTCCAAATGCTGTTCGGCCGTTTTCGATGTCTCTCCCGAGAAGTCCAAGCCCCCTGCTCAATAATACCCAAACTCCAGCATATTTTTTCGCCTCACAACCTCTCATGTCCCCCATGCCCATGCCTATGTTTCATCAATCTCAAGTCCCCTCTACAATATCTAATAATCCTATGCAGGAAGTCACAAAAGAAAACAATCGGGAAAATTGTGATGTTACTAGTTTTTTAAACTAGTAACATTAAAAATAATTTGTAATATTTAACCAGTATGCAATATGTGTTTATTGCATGTGGTTTTTGTGTTTTTTATTATGATGTGGAACATATTATTTTTTGTGATGTTGAACATGTTTTTTATTGTGATGCCTAACATGTTTTAATGTTTAGTTATATTTAAATGTTTGTTTAGTAGATTAATTTGATTTTATTTATTTCTTCTAAAATTTTTAAAATTGTTTTTTATTTTTTTATAAGATTAGGCACGGATATTTATCGTGCCAAATTAAGTAAAATAACGGGCAATTAAAATATTCATAAAAATTACACTACTTTAGCAGTCAAACTAATGGCACGGATTTAGGCCGTGCCAAAATTAAAATTTAAAATTTTTAATATTCGAATGTCAAGTATTGGCGCCTCTTTCAATTTTCAAATTTCAAAAAATGTATGGCATGGAAGTTAGCGTGACAACAATCCGTGCTAAACTAGGCACGGACGGTTGTCATGGGTTGCGGCGTGCCAATAACTTAAACGTTAAATTGTTAGTGGCGTTAGGTTGGCACAGAGCATCCGTGCTAAACTCCGTGCCAAACTTTTGGCACGGACACGATTCCGTGACAAATGTTTTGGAGCCCCGTAATTGGCAGCTCCACCGTCCGTGCCAAAAGTCCGTGCCAAAACCGAAAGTCACGGAAATTTAATACTACAGTCCGTGCCAACGGCCGTGCCAATGCCGCGTTTTTTTTTTGTAGTGAATATTTTGCCCTTATAATTTCTCTCTTTCACATTACTATCAACCACAAAATTTTATTTTTCTCAATCTTCATATTTAATCAAAAGTGGATCTTTTTTTATGGGACATAGAGACTATGTTATTTTCGGATTTTTAGCCAATATGAAAATCGATGGAATTACATCCATCACTCACAAGAATAGCAAAAATCATGCATGTAGCCCCATGTCTATGATTGACGTATCAAACTTTCAACAAATCCAACACAATAGCATGAAGATTTATCATATAAAAAAAAAAGAAGAAGAAGAAGTTTCAACCATGGGGTTTGATCCCAGACCCACACTGGAAGTTCTCATTGCACGCCTCACCAACAATGACAGAGTACTGGTGAACAGGCTTAGAAAGAAAGGCAGGCAACTGGGCAAGCAACTGGCACACGCACTCGTCGTCCACTTCCCGCAGCCACCGGCAGCAAATCTCCTCCTCCGGCGTGCTCGCGCGGTGGTGCCGGCGGGGCCCATGGCGGCGCAAGTGGGGCCCGCCGTCGGGGCGCGCGGGGCCCGGGGCGGCGACGAGCGAAGGCGGCGTTGGCGGGGGGAGGGCGGCGAACGGGAGGAACGAGCACGCGTGGTCAACCAGCGTGATCTGGGACGCGCACAGCGGGCCGATCACCTTCCAGTGGCTCTCGGCCGCCATCGGGAAGACGCAAAGGAGCACTAAAATGAATGATTTCATCTTAGGAAAAGTGTGAAGAGCTAAGAAGAACTATGGCTTCTAGATAGCTGTGTGTGAGTGATATATAGTTGTGAATCATTTGGGCATTTCCCGCGCTTTTGGGTTAGGTAAGTTGTCAAAAGAATGCCCCAAGACAAAATGTGGGATGTTAATTATTAGCAAGAGAGCTAGCTAGCTAGCTAAGCTTGCAAGTTAATTAGATCAATGGTAGATATGAGTCATTCACTTTGTGTGATATTATTCAATTACTAGTTCAAGAGAAAACTATTTCTGCTGTGATACAATAATGGAAGTAAATCAAATGGAAGTTTGGACTGTGCTTTGGAGAAGCAGAGTCTTTTTTCCAGCATTAGAAAGCATTTTTCATAATATAGGAGTATAATATACAAGTAAAAGATAGTGATGATAATTGGGAATAAATCAATACTTTGCAGAAACTTTTGCAAATTTTACTCGACGTAGTAATTATTCCTAGACTTTAGACTCGTTGTTGCATTACTTAGCAACTACTCATTAAATTTAGGCCCACTTACACAGTATTTACTACTCCCTCCATCCCAAATTAAGGTGTGTTTCTCTGTGATGGTGTTTATTGGCTTGTTCCTAATAAGTAGTTTTTGTCTTAAATGCTGTTTATAAGTCAAATATTCTTTTGTAGATGTATGAATATACAATTTTATCCATGTTCTTAACAAAAACGTTACCAAAGGACCATTCGTGAAAAATGATATAATAATGAAGGACTAAATCAGTAATATTTGATATGTAGGGACTAAATATGTAAATAACATATAACTGGGAACTTTTTATGGAATTTACTCAATAAAATATTTGACCTGATAAACATGCTAATAACATAAAACAACATATGTGGCACTCTTAAAGTTGGCAACTTGGTGTGCACATAGCATTTTTGAGTGAAAAAGTGTAATGCTATTTGCATACCAACTTGCACACCACTCCTCTCTTCACCATACATTTCTTATCCACTCTCTAATAATTTTATTCACATTAAAAAAATGTGGAGGGCGGATAGACGGTGTGCAAGTTTGTGTCAAGTTCCCTAAAAAGGTGCACAATCCAAATTCGTGCCTGCTCTTGAACTTTAATAATGCTCTTTAGAAAGTACTCCATGTGTCTCAAACTAAACTCCAAATTTGAGTTTTTGAAGTCATTTACGAACTTCGATCATACAGTATTATCTAACCCATTGTTTCGATGGTGAGAATTTGGTGAGAAAGAAAATTGATGAAGAGAACACTCACATCGCAATGTTTTTTTCTCATGTTTGGATTGAGGAGAAAATAGGTTGAGAAGAGAAATATAGCTTTAAACTACGGAGAATCATATTCTATCTTTCATTTGCATAAGAAAGTTTTAATGATGGAACAATATTATTCCTTAAATAATGAAGATACAATAGAGTTTATTCTTCGTATACGGGAACCAATTTATATTAAACTTAGGAACCACTGGGAAGAATGAAATCTTATCTCAATCTATTTCCTCGTCAATCAATCAGGTATGGGCATAGTAAAAATCAAGTTTTCCGCAAAAACTAAGAACTAATTAGGTACATCAAATTGTGAAGATCTACTGTTAAACAGAGTTGGACTCAGATGCAAGTTTACCTTGGTGCATGCTAAGAACTTCATTTTTGGTGCTTTCTGAAGCAACTTCTGTCCACTCATATTTCTCTAAGTGCTACATTATATGGAAGGCTAACTGCAAAATCCATCAAAAGAGGTTTAACAGGGACGAGAGCAATGAAAATATCCAGTTTCAGCTTAAGAGTTATCTAAACTATATACATGGAGAAAACAATTTCATTTAGAGGGAAATGTTCCTCATTGCACTACAACTTTAATCTTAAAGAGGGAATTTGGGACTGAATCGTCCTTTTTGGGCGCATCTAGTGTGCCCTCGCAATTTGCAATAGGGAATTAACATTAACTACCATGATCAGCATTCAGCACCTCATCATATTAGATAATAAAACTGTAATAAAGCTTTTCAATTTCCCGGGACAATGGCAGAAAACAGAAGGTGGTTGATATCCTCAGAAGCAGACTCCTGGTTTTCATTATCTGCAAATTGGAAATTTCTGGGATTGATTAGGGAATAAAAAGCTGATTTTTAATCTCAATGGCACAGTTCAACAACCCACTGAATAACCAAACAGATAATCTGGTATTGACAAATTAGCTTCACGATATGACCAAGTGATACTTTAATGCTCAAAATTATGGCATTTGTACAAGTGATGAAACACTTGTTTAATTCAAGGCCAGAGCTCTGCCTCTACTAATACCATGAGGGGTCAGTGATACTAAATTCTTGTACGACTTGGGGTTTGCTTACATCATTTGGTTGCTAGCTACTCCTATATCATTAGTTTGAGAAAAGTATGAACAAATACTACATTGTAAGAGTCAATAGTACTAAAACAGGGGCTTGTTTAGCAGAAAACTTGTTAGATAAAGGATTGAAATATTCTTGTATGTTCGTTCAGACTAAAGGATGGGAATTTGGGATTAGAGAAACTCTCCCACTTCGACCAATCCCCTAAAACCAAGGAACCAAACCATGCATAAGTCTAACTGGGTTAATGTATGAAATGTGTTTTGATGGTATACTAATTTCTCCTACACTCCCATAATAATATTGTACTAAGGCTGCATTCCGTTTGCCTGATCTAATTTTTTTGAAGATCTAATCTGGTCTGATCTGATCGCAGTTATAATTAAAGCTATTTCTGATCTGATATGGTCTGATGTGATTATAGTAAGAATAAGTAATAAGCAGAAAATATAAATTGAACAAAACGCTGCCTAAAGGTGTGATGTCACATGGCTTAGGTATGCAAAAGAAATATGAAATTCAAGTGTGTTACACACACAAATACAAGTCCAAACCTCAATGAAAATGCAAGATGCGGTTTCTTTTTCACCTTCAAACAATAGAAATAAAATAAAGAAATACATGACCGCGTTCATGACTAATATACCTGTTCCGGCTCTTACATGAGCTGTCCATTCTTCAATTACCTACATATCAAGGGATTAGAAAGCATTCATAAACCTGAGAGGATGGGACTTGCCCGCATTAGAGGGAGGTCACAACATCGACCCCCGACACCCACAAATATGATGTACAGAGTAATAAACAAGGTTAAAGCATTCATCAACTACTAGCCATAAAGTAAAATGGTGAACAATACTACCCGAGATGAGTAATTTTTTAAATTAAAAAAAAGGAAAGAAGGATAAGAAGACTGAAGATGGCATCATAATTCATAACTATGTAGCAAGGCTACTAAATGCTAAGGCAAAACACTATTTGCCACGGCAACAGACTTCAGAAACCTTGCATAATAAATATGGGTTGCTTGCTGGCAAACGTTGCATGTTCTATGAGCAATATTTGGAAAATGGGCAACCTTGCTACTTGTAACTAAATTTAAGATCAAGAAACCACACAATGTTTACCATCTCTTAGGGCTTTTACAATTGGGGGGTGGGGTTCCTGCCGTGCCGCACGCCCCCCATAACCCGCCGTGGCCCTCTCCCATTGCAGCTCTTCTGCCACAAAAACTGCTCCGGAGCACGCCCCGTGAGCGGCGCTGAGCCGCGCTGAAAAACCGGCGCATTTTCGCAGCGGCCGCCCACTGTAGCGGTCCGCCACGGCGCAATTCCTTTTTTTTTTACAATATAAACTCAACACATTTTCCACTTCAAATTAATTTTCAACCCTATAAATTAATTTTCATTTGTTTTGTCTTTTATTTCAATGTTTCTTGTTTGTTTTTTAAATTTTAATTATATTTTGGTGTATTTCGCCTTTTATATTGATGTTTTTTATAATAAAGAATGTCAATCTTAGCATTCTTATTTTAATAATATGAATTTTTTTTAAAAGAAACATTGTAATTAAAAATGATGAATAATGTAAAAAAACAGAGGCAGGTTTTGAGGGCGATAAATGCTCTTAGTTTAAGGAATTAAAACAAGCTAAATCGTGTGTATGCTAAAAACTTAAGAAATGTTTTTCGTCTCTACAAACATATCTTTTTGTTTTAAGTATCCTAGATCATTTTTTTTAACTACCAAAGTAACTTACTTTTTTCCTCTTAATCCTTTATCGTCAATATATGTTTAAAAAACTGATGTAGCTCATAAAAAAAATAAACTTTAAAGTCTGCAAGTCACGTTCGTTTTTATTTAATAAGGGTCGACCAGCAAAACATAAATTACAAGGATGAATAGCAAAAATAAATACTCCGTGACTCTGTCCCACTCTTTTTGTCCAGTATATTTTAGGCCGTCCCAATGTATTTGTCCACTTTCCATTTTTAGTATGGCTCAAATGTCTCTATTGTCCATTTTACTCTCCTCTTAAATTTAAGAATTTTCTTTTCACTTATTGTCCAGCCATGAATGCTTCATCTGCAAGATCTGGACAAGTGCCATCATCCTCTTCCACAATCCGTCATCTTCCTGAATCCATCGCTAATGTTACGCCCTATCAGCCCGATCCAAAGGATCCAGTTCTCAAAATCAAATATTTGTTAAATAGTGATGCACTGTACTCACATCTTGTGTCTTTCGAAGGCAAAGCAACGACGGGGACGACGAATCCATTGCAGGATTCGAAGGAAGTGGCTATGCGGAATAACGATTGTTTCGGTCAGTAAATAGTAGGAATGAGGTTTAGACAATTTCCAGGTCAAAAAATTTACAATGTTTTGAACGAAGAAGCAGCCATTGAAGAGCCAGAAGCCGGTGACGAAGTTTTCCATCTCGAATATTCCACTTTATGTGCTCAGCGATTGCCGATTGGAAGGGGTGAGTAGCGATTTGTGAGTAGAAAGTTTGGGTTTTCAATTTTTGGGAGATTTGAATATAAGGGTATTTGAGACTTTTTCCTCTACTATAACACTCTCCTTGGTATTTGTGCCAAAACGAAAGTGGACGAAAACACCGAGACGGAGGGAGTAATTTCACAAGAACCTGAAACAAATGACGCTATTTGCAAGGACAAAAAAAACATATCGACCCCTTTCAAAAAATTGCTGCCGGGTACCCTCGATTTTGTGATAAGAACTGCCAGGTCCCATTATTTTTTTAAATATACTCCGAGGTACCTTAAATTATCCAAAAACTTACTAGGAGGTGACAATCCGTCCATTCCTCCGTTAGTTTCTATTTCTGTTATCTTTTTCTTCTTCTTTTATGTTTTTCTTTCTTTCTCTTTTTCTTTATTTTTCTTTTCTCTTTCCTATTCGTATTAGAGACCAGCCCTCCCCACCCCCACCCCCCACCCAAATCCCTCCCCCCTTTTTTTCTTCCTCTATTTTTTCTTTTCTTCTTCTTCTTCTTCTTTTATTATTATTATTATTATTATTATTATTATTATTATTATTATTATTATTATTACTACTACTACTACTATTAGTTATTATCATTTTATTATTAGTTATTGTATTATTTTATTATATTTTATAATAATTATGATTATTTATTTTTATCATTTTACTTAGTTATTAGTTTCACTACTCTAACTTTTTTTAGCAAATTAAACTTAAAACCCCATAAAAAACAATTGTATACCCACATTGACCTTTCCCAATTCCCAATTTTCACTTGCATAAAAAAGGTTAAATTATTTTAAACCTTTAGTTAAAAATTACTTTTAGTAATATATATTTATGTATAGTTTATAAAAAAGATAGTTTATAAAAAAGATTATTTATTTCCTTGGTTATAAATTATACTCCCTCCGTCCCCCATAG
>OOIL02000725.1:470238-495803 GCA_900332095.2 Cuscuta campestris
GAGTGTCGTTTCAGCGGCAGAGAAACAGAATCAGAGGTGGAAGTTAGGATTGACTCTCACCTAGTACCTAAGGTAGACAGGTTTCGATATCTTGGATCGGTAATCCAGGCTGATGGGGAGTTAGACGGGGATGTTGGACATCATGTTGGAGTGGCTTGGGCCAAATGGCGGTTGGCTTCAGGGGTATTGTGTGACCCGAAGATTTCGCCCAGGATGAAAGGCAAGTTCTACCGATCCGTAGTCAGACCTGCTATGTTATATGGGGCAGAGTGTTGGGCGGTTAAGAAGACTCATGTGCGTCGTCTGCATGCGGCGGAGATGCGGATGTTACGATGGATGTGTGGGAAGACAAGGTTGGATAGGATTTCGAACGAAGTTATTCGACGTCAGGTAGGCATGGCGCCGGTGGAAGATAAATTGCGGGAAGCGAGGTTGAGATGGTTTGGTCATGTGAGACGGCGGGATGCTGACGCCCCTGTACGGAGATGCGAGCGGATTACGGTTTTCGGGGGAAGTAGGGGAAGGGGTAGACCTAAGAAGAATTGGAAGGAAGTGATTAGACAGGATTTAGGACTTCTCACCCTGACTGAGGATATGGCTTTAGATAGGAACCTTTGGAGAACTAGGATTAGAGTAGCTGGTTAGGAACTCGGTGCTATAGAGGTTTTTTGTAGTGTGTTGTGTTTGATTGGAATCTTCTATTAATGCTTGTAGAACTTTCTTTTCATTGTACTTGATGTTTTATCCATGCTATACTGTATACCCTATCATTTTTTGTGCAGGTTGAGCCGGGGGTCTCTTGGAAACAGCCTCCCTGCTTCCAAGTAGGGGCAAGGTCTGCGTACACACACCCTCCCCAGACCCTACTGTAGTGGGATCCAACTGGGTTGTTGTTGTTGTTGTTGTAATCTGAAATTTAACATCATTTTTATCGTTGTACATTATCTATAAAAAATTCCAGAGGCACCCGTCTTATTCTTATCCCAAGTCTTCTCATTTTCTACATTACCCACTATTATGGCGGCTAACCAGTACGTGACTAATGTGAAAAACAACATGGAATGGCAAAAAATTATAGTAAAAGTACTAGTAATTGTTTTTAATTATAATAGTAATAAGTTTTATTTTAAATAATAATAAGTTTTATTTTACTTAAAAAATAGTGTAACAAAACTACTAATTAACTTTTAATAATAATAATAAATTAAAAAAATAGAAGAAAAATAAAAAAATAAATAATAATTAATACAAAGTAATACTAATAAATATTTTAATTTTTTATAAAAGAGTAAAGTAGTAAAATTACTAATTAATTGATTTTAATAAATAATAGTATTAATAATAAGTGTTTTTTTATTATAAGTGCTATTTTTCTAAATAAAAAATAATAGTAGTAGTAGTAGTAATAATAATAATAATAATAATAATAATAATAATAATAATAATAATAATAAAAGAAGAAGAAGAAGAAGAAAAGAAAAAATAGAGGAAGAAAAAAAGGGGGGAGGGAATTGGGTGGGGGTGGGGGTGGGGAGGGCTGGTCTCTAATACGTATAGGAAAGAGAGAAAAGAAAAAGAAAGAAAAAGAGAAAGAAAGAAAGAAAAAACATAAAAAAAAGAAGAAAAAGATAACAGAAATAGAAACTAACGGAGGAATGGACGGATTGTCACCTCCTAGTAAGTTTTTGGATAATTTAAGGTACCTCGGAGTATATTTAAAAAAATAATGGGACCTGGTAGTTCTTATCACAAAATTGAGGGTACCCGGCAGCAATTTTTTGGACCCCTTTCATTTATTTCTTCCACATGCAGAAGTATGACCAGTCAAAAAGACACAATTCGGCACTCATAAATCATAATAGCAATAAAAATATTGAGGATAACTGTATACATAGCTGAAAGCGTAACTGACAGCTTAAAACGGCTTGGAAAATAGTCATTTCAACAACTCTCAGAACTTTTTCACATGCCTATAGAATGTGATATGAACAATCATTTAATTTTGAGAGGTAATCAGGTATAATACGGGAGCAATTAGTGTTGTAAGGTAATTAGGTAAACCTTAGTTCTTGAGAAAACCATAAAGTAAAGAGGATTATGATTTATGATGCAATAACCTAGATTACCTGGCTAAAATTAACAAATTCTGGATCATTACTGTCATCAATGATAGGTAGACCTGCATGTGTTTGAAGTTTCTGCAGCAACGATCGATTCAAAACTAAAGTTGCCCTGGCTTTGTCAATTACATCCTGTTGAAATCACAAGTGGAAAAAGTTCAATTTTTACCATAGAGTTGTCAATTTGGAAAATTCAAACTCAATTGATAAAAAAGAGTAAAATATGATCGGATTGGGCTTTAATCACCCATCTTTTTTGGAAAGCATTGAATCAACCACAAACCAATCAATAAGGCCCTTCAACCCCTCATATAATCAATGTAGAATGGCATAGTCACAATACACAATTGGTCAAAGTATCAAACCAAAGAACAGGTGAAACTTTATGTTCTTGCAAGCACATATATCAATAGAACACCCCTAAAGCATCATCAAATAATAAAAGACTATTCAACAAGAAATACTCCCTCCTTCCCCCAAACAAGTTCTCGGCCTGACTTTCACATAGGCGTAGTTTTACACTTTTATGCACCTAAAAGTAGCTCTACTTTACTGGGTAGAGATAGAGTTGATCATATAAGAAGAGTTACAACAACCTAGTAGAATCCCACATAAATTAGGTCTGGGTAGGATGTGTGTACCTAGACTTTACCCCTACTATAGAGTAGAGAGGTTGTTTCAAAGAGAGCCCAGCTCGATTAACACATGAAATACATATCACAGAGAGCAGACTAATATGAGAAGAGTTAGAGTTGATGAAAAGGTAAGGGTATAATTGACATTTCAATCAAAAGGTACTCCCCTTTAAGGAAGTGGTAGATATTTTTAGACAATCAAATAAAGGAGGTGGGAACTAAATCGGGCGATGGAGGATGACTACTGACTCACTAGCGACTAATTAAATTTTGGCCTTGAACAACAAACTTCATTTCCCTCTTTTATCTATCTATATTTGAATGATCAAATTCTGAACCTTTCTTTACAAACACATTAATGAAAAAACAGAATGAAGAGCCCTCTTTTGTGTTCAAATCATACACATTGCCATTTCATGTTAAAGAAATCATATACATTTCATAGAATTTTCAAACATTCAGGCCTAAGCTTGAAGGTAAATCCACTACCCCTAATCAATCGAAAACATTCAAATCCCACGAAATAGAACACATATAGAAAGCAAATATCGCAATAGAGCACCCCTGCTAACAGAAAATTAATGTCTATAAGAAAATTCCTCGTACATCATGTTATCCCTCATGATATGGTAACATTTACTACAGTTTTTTTACGCCTTATGTGTCATCATTGAATAAAAGACTATTCAACAAAAAGTAGATTTTCTTTTATTGGTACATTTTGAGTTGATCATATGAGAAAAAATAAATTTGATGATATGGAAAGGGTATAACTGACTTTCAAACAAAAGGCATTTCCTTTGAAGGAAGTGGGCACATTTTATAGACAACCAAATAAAGGAAGTGGGAACTTAATCGGGCGATGGAGGTGTATGAGTGGCCTTGAACAGTAAACTGCATATCCCTCTTTTATACATCTATATGTGATTGATCAATATCTTAGCCTTTCTTTGCAAACAAATTAAGAGAAAAATTGAATTGGAGGGCCCTCTCTCGTGTTCAAATCACACACATTGCCACTTTCTGTTATTGAAATCATTAACATTTCCTAGAATCCCCCCAATATAAACAAAAACCAAACCCCAGGAAACCAGATGTTCAATTAAAAGGGAAGAAACACCTGTTTGGCTGCTAGAAGCTCGCGACAGTGCTCCTGAATGGACGCCAACTCCTGCTGTATTTTGTTGATCCGTGACACAAGCTTCATGGGGTTCGTCTGTAAAAGGGGGAAAAAAGGACAATTCAGGGTTAGAAAACAAACCCTAGCTGAGAAATACAGAAACTCGTAGACAAACCGCGATTGAATCCAGACGTTATCGGAGTAGACATGCTGGAACTCCTTCTCGAGCTTGAAGGAGACGAGATTAAGGTCATGGTGTGATTTGGAGAGGAAAGTCACAAGCCCGTCTACGGCTCGGTGGTGATGATAATCATGGGAATGCCTCATCTGCTTCGTTTTAAGATTATGCTGGCTAATAATGCAGTTGGTCTGAGGAATGAGCGGTTTTGGTTTTTGAGTATAGTGGTAGACTTTTAAAAACAAAACAGAAATGATAGGACTACACCAAAATGTTGTAACTCATTTGTACCCTCAACATTTCCACCACACAAATATAAGAGGGGAAAAAGTTTAAAAATAAAAAAAAAATTAATGCTTAGGATCAATGTGTACAAATGGGGTACAACATTTGGTGTATCTCTAGCATTTTGTGAAAAACATACTATGTTTTAAAGTTATAATTTAAATTTAATAAATTAAATTTATTTTAAAATATAATTTTGATAAATCATATATTTTTAATATTTGATTACTTTGAATTATATTTAATTCCTTATTAAAATGTTGTCAAACTGTGATTTTTTTAGACAAAGAGAAAAAGAGTTATGTTTGATGATCCTAATATTGACATCACTTTTTACCCCATTCTTCTTATAAATATTTATAAACACATAATAGTATCGGATGTCAATGAATGTCTCTAGAAAGGTAAGATTAAAAGTATGGTGAAAATTGAGGTACATTTAACATTTTTCAAAAACAACGCTAAAGCATTCTAACCTTTCAAATATATAATTTCATCATTGTCTTTAGTCTATATTGTAAAGTTTAGCTTTTGATTTTTCCAATTTAACATAAAAAAAATATGTAATTTTTTAGGTGGGTTGATGGGGAACTGACCATCCTGCTTTACAGAGGAAAGTAGGACCAACAATATCAGAGATATCGTGCCCAAGAGAGGGAATTGAGAATTGAATATTACGCGATTGCGGCAAAATCCAAATCAATCAGAATCCGCTAACCAAAGGAATAAATCGATAAGAAGGAATACAGAATTTCACAAACCACTCCACGGTAAACTGTTTGGCGTTACAGAACACGATTCTGGATCACATTGACGACGGTCTCCTCCGAGAGAGGTAGACATGGCTCAAAACCCAAGATGCTCATCTTTAGGATTTCGAGGAACAAACAACTCATTTGAAATGAATCTTCAATATTAGTGATATCTTGTGTAGCACCTCTCTCTTCACACCCTTTCTCTCTCTTAGCCGTGTGTAAAACCCACACACAAATATAAGGAAAATATTCCTCTTATAAGAGGTAAAGACATAGTTTTAAAAAACTGGACCGGACCGGGCGGTTCAGACCGGGAACCGGAAAACTGGGGGTCAAACCAGTCCGGTCCAGCCCCAAAGACCGGTAGGTGCACCGAACCGGCATGAACCGGCACAAACCGCTCCGATTTAACCGGTGACCAGTTTTTTTTTTGCACAAATGTCTCAAAAATTGTTATTAATGGGTTTCGAACACACAACCTACTGCCCACTAGTTTGGCTATCTACCATTTAGCTACCATCCCTTTTGTTGCATGAAGACATTATTAGTCATATATTACATTCTTAAAAATAAACAAATATACATATTCTAAAAAGACTTTTTTTATGTTTAAAAATTTTAAAAATATAATGTTGAAACTTTGATTCAAATTCTAAAATATTGATGCAATTGATTCTAATATGAATTTCATATCACAAAACTATTAACTCATTTAAATATTTTAAAAGTATTGTGTAAATTATAAAATAAAAAATACGACCTCTTATTTTATAATTTTTTATTTGTTTCAATAAATAACTATATATATATATATATATATATATATATATACACATACATACATACATATGGGTAAAGACCAACAAAAATAACCGGTCCGACCAGTGAACCAGTGAACCAGTATCTTGACCGGTTCGGTCCCCGGTCCGGTTCTGAAAACTATGGGTAAAGACCAACAAAAAAAACATCTCATCCCCTTATTTGCGTACACCACCAAAAACCAAGGGAAGAAGACAAACTCCACTTCACATGCATGGGTCCACTTCACATGCATGATACATGCATTCATCCTTTGTTTATTTTCTTTTTTTCAATTTAATTAATCAATCTCAACAAGCTCCACCTTGATTAATTAATCAAACCATGGTGCGGCTCCACCCCGCTCGTTCCGGCGAGGTCACAGTCTCCACCAATCCAAGAAGTTTCAAATGTCACCCGCTTCTTCCATGCAAATGCTCTGCTTGTTGCTTGGGGTGGGCGCGGTCCGTGATGGTCCGTGATACTACCGGAATCTATCATGAACCGCTCTTATTTAAAAGATTCAATATCGGTGCGGGATAAACTCCAAAACCATTCGGTACCATTCCATTTTGAAACGGAACGGTACAATACCATACCCATGATCAAACCATGCCAAAAAAAATGAATGGACATTACTCAAAGAATATTGAATTTAATGTATAAATTTGTATAAAAAAGCACAAATTTGTTGAATAAAAGTATTGATTTCAAATTTAAATGGATCATAAAAATAAAGAATAAAAGATAACGAGTCTAAAGTTAAAAAATAATTTTTTTCCCAATTCATATAATATTGGAATACTAATAACTATAAAAAATAATGCTAATAGTAATGACAAATATAATAACAACAACAATAATAATGAGAGAGTTTAATTTAAAATAAATAATAAAATACGAAGTATTCTATATACGGTAAGATAAAAGAAACAAATACTCCATAATTATTTGAGATATATACTCCGTATATAGCGTTGGACGATTCGGTCCGTGATAATCGGTTTTAAATATATGTATCACGGTCCCGTCCCATTTGGTATCGGTTCAGTTTCGGTTCGTGATGAAAAAAATCAATCCCGTTTGAAAACATTATAAACGGTTCGGTACCATTACGGTTCGGTATGGTAACATGCTAGTTCGGTTTTTTTGCCCACCCTTACTTGTTGCACTTGTAATTTTTCCTTCTGACAGCTTCCGTGTCAAATCTTTTTCAACAAGTTTACACAAAACTCCTTTTCCTACCACCATTGCTCCCCTAGAAATTTTTAACACTCCACCTTGAGAAAAAATTCGGCAGCCTTCTGAATCTAAAGCCCCCAATGAAATCAAATTTCCTTTTAGACCCAGTACATGTTTCACTCCAGTTAATGTTCTTACCACGCCATCAAACATGCGAACTTGCATTGTTCCAACCCCTGCAATCCTGCTCCGTGCACCATTTGCCATCTTCACAGCACCTCCATCACAAGTTTGATACGTACCAAATTGTTCATTAACTGAACACATGTGAAATGAACAACCCGAATCTAATATCCAATCCGATTTACCTAGACTCTTTGTGGTTGCCAAAAACAAGTCTTCTTCTCTTGCTTGGTTTGAACTTTCTGTAGCCGCAGTCCCGGGTGTTTTCCCGTCTTTCTTTTCCTTCCTCCTCTTTGGATCGTCCCTTTTGAAATGACCCTCTTCATCGCAATAGTAACACCGAAAGCTTTTACTACTCGATTTGAAGCGTTGGGACACGCCGCCCCTCTCTTTAGACTGTCCTCGTTCCCGACCAGCTCCTTTTGCTACCAAAGCTTGACCGTCATTTGAAACCTCGTTGCCACCCCGCCGAGTCTCATTCATTAACAACGCAACTACTCCATCAAATTTTAAGGTCTCTTTTCCAAACAAGAGCGTGGTCACGATGTTGTCAAAAGATGAAGGCAATGAAACCAACAAAAGCAACGCTTTGTCCTCCTCTTCAATCTTCACATCAATAGATTCCAACTCTGTTGTAATCTTGTTGAATTCATCCAAGTGTCCATTAAAGTTAGCTTCCTCCACCATTTGGAGACCAAACAATTGTTTCTTCAAGTATAGCCTACTTGTCAATGATTTCGACTTGTACCGGCTCTCTAGCTTGTCCAAAATATCCACCGGGTCCGTCAAACTGAGAACCACCCGAAGCATACTATTTGCAACACATAGGCATATTGTACTTGTTTCCATGTCCTTCAAATCCTCCCACTCTTCTTCCGACAATTTTTTCGGTTTGTCATTTTTCTGGTGTTTGGCCCACTCAGCATCCGTCATTTTTCCTATCCTCTAAACCTTCACCTTCAAAGCTTTGATTGTCCCTTCCCGAGTAAGAACACTTTTTACTCGTTGTTGCCATAGAGTAAAATCGCCACATCCATCGAAAGGTTCGACATAAAGATTTGAACTTTTTACTAATGCCATTTTTCAAGTTCTTTGATTTTCTTCTCTTACCGCTTAGAAATCCCTCTGCCCCAAATGTAACTTGGCTCTCATTCCAATTGTTGGAATTTTAAGCGTTTAAGACTATTTAAATATCAAGAACGTGACAAATAAATAAACACACTACACAAGAAAAAATATGAGAGAAAAATTATATCTTCACTATTTCAGAACGATACACAAAAAACTCTCCCTGTTTACAAGCGCTAAATACCAAACACTTATAAACAGATTTTTCACACCCTACAACCGAATGTATTTTCCGAGTAACTGAATAATAGTTACTCCCTACACTCACTCACACAATATTGGTGATATCTTGTGTAGCACCTCTCTCTTCACACCCTTTCTCTCTCTTAGCCGTGTGTAAAACCCACAAACAAATATATGGAAAAAATTCCTCTTATAAGAGGTAAAGACCTACAAAAAAACATCTCATCCCTTTATTTTCGTACACCACCAAAAACCAAGGGAAGGAGAGAAGCTCCACTTCACATGCATGGGTCCACTTCACATTCATGATACATGCATTCATCCTTTCTTTATTTTCCTTTTTATTCAATTTAATTAATCAATCTCAACAATTAGCTTGTAGGGTTTGTTTAAAATCATTTTGAGTAGTGTTTTATAAACATTTTGTTGAAGATGTTATTGAGTCATTAAGGTGAATGTTGTTTCCGGATCTTTCATTTAATTTATATGGCTTATGAAGCACAGCCCTTGCATGAAATTGTGTCACACATCAAGTTCAATAAACATAATTTTCTTTGTAGCTTTGTGCTAAAATACTTTCAGTTTCAATTCTGTTTTTTTAGAACATGTTGGATTTTTTACTCATAAATGGGACAACTTTGGACGTAAATTCGGTAAGGCCCAAAAAATTATTTTTCCAAAATAATTATGAACTAATATTATTCTAAGTGAGATGAGTAATTCAATATATTGTGCGCCAAAATTGGTGCTTGGGTGAATGAGAAATTAATTTACAAAGTCGAACACTTGGAAGAGGTAATACCCACGCATCCCACATCGAATTTGAGACCCTTCAACTTCCTCCATTTATATGATAGTCTGTAATAGCATAATAAAGCAATTTATGGAGGAAGACTCCTCGGTCTGTCCGTCCATCTGGTGACTCCTCGATTTTTCTGCCCAAGCCGTCCAGGTTTGTCCCATCCGCCCAAGACCATCTCCTATTTAAGGAGGTCTTGTTCAAGTGAAGAGGACACACTCGAATATATTAAACATTCCAACACCTCTCATTTCTGATTAATTTTCCAGCGACTATTTCACTATCGTTCTCGCTCGTCGGTGAAAGGTTCTACCGCTCTAGATCTTGTGCGTGAGCGGTTTTATCTTGGGAGGGGATCGTACACATTAGCCAGTGCGGAAGGTGGGTGATACTACCTTAAGGAAAGCTTCGGCGACTCCGCTTTTCTTCCTTCTCCGTTCAGTTTCCGACCACTGGTGATCTCTTCTTTCATTTTTTTCTCTCGTTGTAAAATCTGCACGTATTAGAAGTTCAGATTATTTTATTTTCCTTCCCGCTGTAATTTTTTGAATCAGACAACAGAACATCCTTTATACAGGAGTAAAATATATGTCTTTTTCTCAAACTAGGATTTCAAACTTAAACTCCTCTAAATAGGAGTAGTTATTATTATTTTATTAAAACCTATGATATAGGAGGAAAATATATGTCATATCCTCAATATCAGATTGCATAGCCCATTCCCATTCTCGTTTTTAAGCTATTGCATATCCACCAGCCTCAAATCTTATCCATTTCTCCCTCAAAAAATATAATCAATTCTGACCAATTCACTCCTTTCTAATCACATGTCACTCGAGATCGCAAGTGCACCACCATTCTCCTCCACTCCCAAGACAGGTAAAACAAAGTGCACTATTGATTTTAAACTCCCACCCAAAGTCCGATAATCGACTAAGATCTGGAATCATGATTCCGGCTTAAACCATGACGAGAATGTGTGATGACCATAATTCCATTAATGGCAATAGATCTATCATTAAGATCAATTTTTTTATTTGTCTTGAATTTGACATCAATACCTTGGGTGAAGAGAAGCTCGTCATTATGTAGTGACATGTTTATCATTGTGCATTATTGTATTTCGCATTGTAGATTCGATTGCCACTCATATGTTTTCCTTGAGAATTCATGTAGCACTGTGGCAGGGAAAGAATTTGACGGCGATGGCGGAAACAGTAAACAACAATGGAAGCAACAAAATTTGACGACGATGGAGAATGCATTAGCAGCGGAAAGTAGCCTAGGTGAAGGCAGCTGAGGTGGGGGCAATTGCTGTTTTTTTGTTGAAGTCAGCAAGTAGTGTTCGTTTGTCACTGTGCATGGTAACTGATGGGAAATAATACGTGGCTCGGTCCACATTTCCCAATTATTTACGAAGAACAGTCAAACCGGGTCTGTTTATTAAAATAGAAGAATGAGAGAATATTCCCCCGAAGATGCTCCAGCTACTCCTATAAAAGGAGGGCTCTCCCTCAATGTTAGGGGAGGCCAATTTTTACACTCTCCCCTACCCACTTCCTCTCTCTCTAGACTTTTTGTAGTTTATTTTCTTCAAAGAAGCTTCAAGCTTCCATAGCTTCCATTAATGGCTTTCTAGCCAAAATCGTGTACCATGTACAACCCCCGATATTAATAAAAATCCCCTGTTGGCAAGGTACCGCCAAAAAAGGCCCGTGGTTTTCTCCCGATTTGGGTTTCCACGTCAAAATCCCCGTGTTTATATTTTGGTGTATTTTTTACACTAGTTTATCGTTTTTGACCAGCTAAAAACGATATACCGGTCGATAATTTACACCATCATTTTGGCGCCACCCGTGGGACCCGAGTGAAAAGCCATTATATTTTAGTTCCTTTGATCTTGTTCAACCAAAATGATAGAGGAGAGTGGATGTGTTGCTAAAAAAAAGAGCGTTGCGCTACAAAAAAAAAAGAGATCTTATCTCAATCTTTTTTTTGTGGCTGGTGTACCTACGTAAAAAAAAGAGAGGAAAAAATGCTGGGGAAGGAACCAAGAAGAAAATGGAGTCAATTGGGGTGAAATTGGTAGTACCGCCGTTGCCACAAGAGTCCAATGTCGTCGCCGCCGCTGTAGCACTCGACCATTGCCGCCACCTTTAGCCGCAACCCTGCTTCATCCGCAGGTGGAGTCCACCATCGACAAAAATCCACCACCGTCACCACCGTCGATGCTGCTGTTTCTAAAGCTTGTCCACTGCCTCCCATGGCCGTCACCTCGACGCTCCTTAATGGTGGCAAAGAGAGAAGAAATTCAGGGGATGGCAATAAAAATCCACCCAACACATGGGTGTATGCAGTGCTCCACTATTCCAAAGATAAAGTTGGATTATTGAGGATAGGGTCTATCCTTTGCAGCCGCGCCGGGGAAAATGTCAAAAGCCTGTTGTTCAAATATTTGCAGATGGAGTGCTGCCATTCCTAAAAAAGGGCGATTGTTATGCTAAAGATCACCATCAAGCTGCTGCTACAAACAACGGAAGAAGCAGGAGATCAATGCAAGAAGGAGCCAAAGTTCATTGACGTATTTGCTGTCCAATATGTCGGTCCGCGGCAACCATTGTTCTCGGGGTTTGCTTCCGCCATTGCTCGGACGCACGGCCTCCATAGACTGATTAAGCCGCCCAAGTCCATCACGGCCGCTGGTCCAGCAACTGCACGCCGCCGCCATACCGGAGGTTCATAGTCATCGATGATGCAACCAAACTCGCCGTCGCTAGATGTCGTTACTACTGTTATGGGTATAGTCCCCCGTAGAAGAATCTACGGCGACTGTTGTGCGCCACTCTCAATTGGAGTTCGCCACTGCTATAATTCATCATCGCCAATCTCAATTGGAGTCCGCCTCTGCCACAGTTGGAGTTAGCACCGACGCTATAAATTCATCTGTCGTCGGAGGACTTTGTCTGATCACCAGAAATCTTTTCACAACTGTGGATCTGTCCCAATTTCTTGTCCTTGAGAGTCGGTAGGGTCGTTCTCGTCCTCCCGCTCTCGCAGGATGAAGCTTGTTCTCTCACTACCACCGCCTTGGCTATGAAGGGCTGCCGCAGCTAGACGGCACCACTATCGTTGTTGAAGGCTACCATCGACTGTCTGTCAGTGGTTTTACGATCTCTACTGTCACCACCATTGAAGAGGAAGGAGAAGACTCACCTCGACGCCACAGTCTCTCCAAAAATTTTTCAGATTGGGTCATCGTCACCACCGCCGGTGTATATTTTGTGGCCGCTTATGCGAGTCACCATCGTCACCGCCACCATCATCGTCGAAGTTCATTGCGTCCTTCGTTGAAGTTTCATGGTCACCGTCGTCGGACGAAGCCCCCGAGATCTAATTGTTACGGGTGAAATCCGGTATTACAGCCGCCTTACCCAAATTTGAAAATCTACCATCACCATCAATTCTACTGTCAACATATGCGGAGCCAATCAACTACAAGCCAATTAAAAGTTGAAGATAATTGAGACAATGTGGATGGGCAGCACATGGAGGATACAATCTGGCAGATTTTGAAAATATAGAAAAAAGTGGGTACATGCTTTGTACCAATAATTAACAAGGAGACAAACAAAAAAAGAGAGATAAGAGAAAAAGGGACGGCCATAGGAGGAAGGAAGCAAGTGGAGTGGTGGTGGTGGGGTCCATTACTCTTATTACATCAAGAGATACTCCACTTGCAAAAATCAAGAGATACTCCAATTACAAAAATCAAGGAAATGCTCCCATGAGATGAGGCCCGCGAGCAAACAAATCACTCTCGTCCAACAGCATGCTCGATGCATGGATCTTGGGGGATTCTTCGGCCATTATAAAGGAAGACTGAGACACAGGACCGGACCTGGCACGCTGGTCACTACACCAGTCTTGCTCAGTATAAAATAAAAAAAAGATAAACCCGGAAGAGGGGCCCGGAAGAGGGGTATGCCTGCAAGAGGGCTGGACCTGGAAGAAGGTTCGAACCGTGCTTACACGGGCCCATGAGGATTGACCGGTATCGGGGAATCAGCCGACACTGGCAAACTGATTGGAGACTAAAAGATGCCCATTAAAAGAAATAGAAAAGGGTCGTCCACCGTAATGCATCCTATTCCGACCAGTTCGGATTCCCCCTTCTCAAGGAAGACTTGAACGGGGGCTGAGCTAAGGCCTTCCCGGGATAGTAAACATCAAAGGGCCATTAAAAGACTTAATCACCCGGAAGATGGGGCCCTGGAAGAAGGGTGCATTTTGGGCCTTGGAGAAGGCTCGAAACCATCCGACATGGTTAATTCTCCAATGTTGATCTGGCCCGGCCAGCAGCATTATCTTAGAGGAAGACTGAGACACAGGCCTGGCCTGGCAAGCTGGTTACTACACCGGTCTTGCTCAGTATAATGAAGAAAATATGTGACCCAGTCGAACTGGTACACTGGTCTCACACCGGTCTTGCACATATTTTCCAATAAGCCTGAGCCCAATCGAATTGGGTACACCGATTGCACATCGATTTCAGCAAAAGAGTGAGCTAAGCTCATATCGGGGACGCCCGATTCATTTTAAGCCCTCTATTTGAGGCACTTTGATCGAAGATGGTCTCCGCGAGACATGAAGATATTTACATCAGTCAGCCGAGCTAACGCTGATCTTCTTATTAACTAACGTCGTTGTGTTAGTATACTAATTTGGTCACGCATCGTTTGCTCGACTCGTATTAACACCGGTCTCGGCAAAATAATTATTTGAGGCACCGTCGCTTCATCGTACTAACTCCGGTGCCGTATAACTATTCGAAGCATCGTTGCTTTATCGAACTGACATCGCTCTCGTTATGATAATTATTCGCCTGAAGTTTAATCACCCTAACACCGAGTTCCTCGGTAAAGATAATCTTTATTTGAGCACGGCATAGGCCGGTCAAAAAAAAGTTGTATTTATTATTTTTGCAGGATAGCATTTGATTCAAGTAATTAGAGAATTAATGAAGACTCGGAGGACTAACAATATCAACCGGTCAAGAATGGAAAGTAAGAAGACTGAAGATAGCACCCGGAGGACTTGTTTACTTTTTTAAGTTGATGATTCTCACAACTTAAAAAAGTGGAGAACTTCTTGATGAGAAATAATACTTGGCTCGGTCCACATTTCCCAATTATTTACGAAGAACAGTCAAACCGGGCCTGTTTATTAAAATAGAGGAATGAGAGAATATTCCCCGAAGATGCTCCAGCTACTCCTATAAAAGGAGGGCTCTCCCTCAATGTTAGGGGAGGCCAATTTTTACACTCTTTCCTGCCCACTTTCTCTCTCTCTAGACTTTTTGTAGTTTATTTTCTTCAAAGAAGCTTCAAGCTTCCATAGCTTCCATTAATGGCTTCCTAGCCAAAATCGTGTACCATGTACAACCCCCGATATTAATAAAAATCCCCAGTTGGCAAGGTATCGCCAAAAAAGGCCCGTGGTTTTCTCCCGATTTGGGTTTCCACGTCAAAATCCCCGTGTTTATATTTTGGTGTATTTTTTAGACTAGTTTATCGTTTTTGCCCGGCTAAAAACGATATACCGGTCGATAATTTACACCATCAGTAACATTTGGTATCATGGCTTCGGTTGTTACTCTTATTTTTCCTTGAGAGTCCGTGTGACACCACGGTGGCGAAAGAGTTTGAAAACAACAACGACAACAATAAACAGTGATGGAAGCGACAAATTTTGGCGACAATGGAGATTATTGTAGTAGCGACGATAAGTAGCAGGGGTGTCAACGACAAAGTTGGTGGTGGTAGAGGTGGCGATTACTGATTTTTTTTGTTCATTAGCAACTGAAATTCATTGGGATTTGATGTAAGTTTTTTATTAAGAATTTTGGTCCTATTTTGGGTTTTTGTCTTTTCTACCCATATTTTAGTATATTATCAATGTTTTTCTCTTATTTTGCTCCTTAACCCTTTATTATTTGTGTATTTCTTTTTGCATTTATTTTTCAATAGTGGTCCATTGGTCATTCGGTCGCCACAAAGTGGTTGTGAAAAGGTTGATATTCATGCATGGCACCCAATTGTGAGTCTCATTCACTTCAATTAAGTTAGATCATGTGGATATTCATCTCAAATTAAAAATTAACAATGAAGGCATTATAGCTAATGGTGTAAATTATCGACCGATATATCGTTTTTACCCGGGTAAAAACGATAAACTAGTCTAAAAAATACACCAAAATATAAAACACAGGGATTTTGACGTGGAAACTCAAATCGAGAGAAAACCACGAGCCTTTTTTGGCGGTACCTTGCCAACGGGTGATTTTTATTAATATCAGGGGTGTGTACACGGTACATGATTTAGGCTAAAAAGCTATTAATGGAGCTTTTGAGCTCTTGAAGAAATAAAATAGAAGAATATTCTAGAGAGAGAAAGTGTAATCTGCAGTGGAGAGAGTGAATTTTGGCCTCCTCTTCTTGGTGGAATACCTCTCCTTTTATAGGAGGGAGGGGGCATCTTTAGAGGAATATTCTCTTATTCCTTCATTTTACGAAACAGACCCGATTTGATTATTCTTCGTTAATTATTGGGAAATGTGGGCCGAGCCATGTATTATTTCTCATCAATAGCATTTGAAGGAGATTGGCTAATGGAATGAAAAGTGGGTGAGTGGGCAGAAAGAAGATCGGCTAAAGGGAGCAGCTTTGTTGCCTTTAGCTCCTACATTGGGTATTTTTCTTGATCGAAAAAAGCAATTCTCTACGTACATCATCATAATAAAGGAGGGAGATTTATAAATTAATTTACTCAACTACTCTTATTTACAAGAGCTTAAGTTTGAGTTCCTATTTTGAGGACATGATATATGGTTTACTCTTAGTTTAGTCCTTTTCTCCAAGTATTTTCAAGAACGGAGGAAATATGTTTTACTCTTACTTTGATTCTTTTCTCTTTTTTTTACTCGTGTCGAATAGGATGACTTCTGTGTTCTATTAACAGTGAGTTGCTTTTGTTTCTACAACACAACATTATCTCTGCAAACAATAATTGATTGAGAAACTTTCTTGAATCAAGATAGTTTGTATGCTTTCTATTCCATCCGTCCTCCATAGATTTTCTCATTAGTCCTTTTTATTTGTCCCACATAGATTTTTTCATTACCTTTTTTAACATTTAAAATACCACAACTACCACCACTTACTTTATTTATTACACTTTTTCCACTTTATTTAATACACCCCACCCATTTTCATTAAGGGTATTTTGATAAACTTTCACCTTTTTTCAACTCTCCTTAAAAACCACTAAAAATCAAAACGAGAAGATCTTAGAGGGACGGAGGGAGTATAATTTTTTCGAAAAGTGGTGATCTATGTTGAGTGCTGGACAAATTTTTTGATAATCAAATATCATATGTAAAATTGATCATTTTTAATAGAAGATTCTCACACTAAATACTCTCTTCGTCCCAAAAATGATTGTCAAATTGTGCAAAATGAAGTGAAATTTCATATTTTTTCAATTCATTTTATTTAAAGATTAATATAAAATAAAAACCAAAATTCATATATTTAAAAACTACATTAAAAATACTCAAAATAAAAGGTGACAAAAAACGTACAAATAAAAATAAATGATAAAAAACAAAGGTGGAAGTAAAACATTAAAAATATACTAAAATAGGACTTTCATATATATTTTTATTCTCGAAATAAGAGTTAAAATGCATTTACATTGCCAATTATGACCATGTACATTACCAAAAAGTATACTAAAATATCCATATAGAGTGCCACATTACCACGACGTGAACTCTTATTTAAGGAATAATAACATGCAACTCATATTTTAGTCCTTTATCAATATTTTACACCTATTTAGGATGATTACTTACAAAAACAATTCCATAATTTTTAAATAGTTATTGTTGCTTTCTTTTTGGGATTGAGACAATAAAAAAAAGTTGAGATATTTGGGGAGCCACATAAGCTCATTAACATCCTACATGGTAGAGAAGGACCAGTTGCAAAGCAACATACTTTATAGGAATGAAGGGATTAAAAAAATTATATTGGATCTGTTTGGTACATGGAATTGAAATTAAATTAAAATTTGAATTCTATGGATTGAATTAGATAGATAATTCAATTCCAAATCCTTTATTTGGTATAATTAAGGAATTGATATAGAATTGCATTATAATTCCAAATTCTTTGTTTGTAACACAAAATTATAAATAGAATTATATTTTGGGATTCTCGCAGTAGAGTAATTCAAAGCAAAATCCTAGCTCCTTTCAGACCTCATTCAAACCCTAATTGTATTAGCAGGATGTTAAAAATATAAAATTTAAAAAATAAATTGTAAGACTTGTTTCTTTGTTATAACCTAGAAAAGATTTGTGTGATTTGATTTTGACCCATAAAATTCAAATTCTAGATTTCCAATTCTTTTTCTTGTGCTATGGAATTCAAAATGTAGAATGGAAAGAATTAGAATTAGAATTGAATTCCAATTCCACATAATTTTGTGTTACCAAACAGAAAAATTAGAATTGGAGTCTTCAATTCCAATTCTATAGCTTGAATTCCATGTGCCAAACAGAGCCTTTAGGACAAACAAACACAAAAATACCTATCTTTTAAGGACTAAAAACATATTTTATCCTAACTAAAAGGAAAAATGGAACAAAATTTTAGGACGACCCAGATAGAAAAGAAAAGAAAGGAACATGATTATGAGATGAAGGGATTACTTAGATATACGCAGGAGCAAACACACTGCGAGGAAACCAAAAGACTCTTCTTTGGTCTTTCAATTCCCCCACGGCGTGGGTGATGATGCCAAACCTTAAGTCACTAAGAAGCCATATTTGCATTGCATGGCTAAAATACGACTCCGTAGTAATTAGTACGGAGTAATAATTAATAAATACATTGTAAAATATACAAATTAAAATACCAGATCTGCAGCTCCAGTCAAGAAAGAAATCCCCAAGTTTATGTACAATCTTTGACAGTCAAGTTTTTTTGTTTTCCGAAAAAACAAGACCAAGAAGACAGACCAAACAGCACTTTTTTTTACAATCTTCTGTGTGTCCTTATGAAGTTAGTTGTGTTCATTGCAATCACCGTTGAGCAGGCATACATACCGGCCAAGCATAGGGACGCTGAAAACAAGAAGGCAAGCTTCCACTGTCTTTCCAATGCCAGAACAGCCAACGCGGCCGAGATGAGGGCAAAAGCGGAAAAAACGTTTTTCCACATCCCAAAACTCTTGACCACACCTCTGCATTCCTTACAGTGTATCACGTGCCGGAAATATCTATTGGTGAGATTCGGAGCGTGCATTGTTCCGATTCCGCCCTTGGCTGGCTGAGAGGCTGAAATGCTGGCAAGGGGACCCGCTGGCGCGTGATCCACGACAGCTGGCAGTTTGGGAGGCGAAACAGTGCTGTGCCCGAAATAGTAAGGCATCCCGTGCCCGACTTTGTCCATCCATTTCCTATACTCGGCGACCCAAGTGTCCGAGGACTTCAAGTTGATGTATAGCTCCTTTGTTGGGACATTCTCTTTCAAAAGAGTCTCATTTTGTGAGGAGAGGAAACCCATGTCCTGTTCAAAAACCTTTCCTGCATTCTGGTGAAAGAACCAAGTTGGGAGTAGTTTTAACACCCCTCTTATCTCTCTTGTGCTCCCAAACCTCACAATAAGCATGGATTTCCCCTGCCCTGAGGGTCTGCAGAGAAAGAGACCAGAAAAGTAGTGTTTCGCCCCATTGGGGTCAATAATTTCCCGGTTGTTCTGAAGAACACAGGGTGCTTCGAAACGTACGAAAGAGGGTTTGTAGTTTGGTTTGGACTGATCCCTTATGTTGCCCCACCAACCTGCGAATCCCCGTTTTGTCCTCTCGGTCACCTCAAAAAAGAGGGGCCCTGCGTCTTCCCGCTTCGCGGAGAAATCTGTGCGGTCATGTGAGATGGGGACGTGAGCTGGATCCATGAGATTCTCAAGAAGGATAGAATGGTCATAAGGGAGTTCGTGGGTCGTGGAAACGTCCCAAAAGCCAGGCCTGTCGAAGTTCTCAAACCAATGGAGTTTTTCTTGGTTTGGTGGAGTTTTATGGGACATCCATATCCACACAACTCCCTGTGAGTCCCTAATTTCATAGGGCTTGGCACAAGCAGACTTTGGGATTTTTGCATCTTCTGGTAACTACAAAGACGAAAACGGACTGAATATGAATAAATGAGGGACTTAATAGCTCTATCTAATCGTTAGACAATCTTGAAGAGAGCTCTTCAGCATCAAACACTTAGTTTAAAACAAAGATTGATATTGTTTTGTTTTATAAAAGAAGTGTTGGGAGAATCAAACCTGAGGTATCTTTATACATTTTCCATCTCCTTCAAATTGCCAGCCATGATACAAACACTCAAGTCTCCCTTCAAACAATTGACCTTCAGATAATTTTGCTAATCTGAGACAGAAAGCATCATATTCAACACTCAATTAACATTAGTCTGCCTCATCAAGCCACTCTTGCAAGGAAAATATTGAGACCTTGACAAGTCCATACTAAAAGCTTAATTCTATACAAGTGGTTTACAACTTCTACGCATTTGGTTTGTGTTTTTTATATGCATTTGAAGGGATATGGAATTGATAAAGTGCCATTTCAAAAGACCAAAATGTGAAAGACAGTGCTGAACAAAAACAATTTGGGTCATTGCGAGATTGAAATGTGTCAATTTTAACCAAATTTGAAAGCACCCAAAACAAAACTATTTAACTACTCATGGTGACAATCAAAACCTGTTCATCTGCCAATTTCAAATGCCCTAATAATTCTCCAAACAAATTCAAGAACAAATATAGTAATGAATTAAATGATGAATGAAAAGAAATGAATCAAGTGGGAGGAGAAGAGTAGTAGTTAACCTATGGGGGCAACGATCTTGGAAGCATCTGAGCACACCAGAACCATCGCGGTACAAAACCACCTGTTTATCAAAGACAGTGAGGCCAATTGGGGCGTCCTCCGGCACATTCTTCGTCAGATACAGAGGGTACCACTCCTCCGTCCAGTCATACCGCGATTCTTCTCCAGTGGGAGCCTCCATGACCGCCACTCTCTCATCGCCGCCGGCTCCGCCACCACCCCCGATTGCACAGTTCTCTTTCTTCTTCTTCAACAAGATCTTGTGGCAATGGGGAAAGGGAAGTGTGTGTGGCTGGATCAGAGAGAGTGAATTGGTAGGGTTTGGGGTTGGGTTTGTTAGAGATTTGGCAAGGTGAAAATCAATGGCGGCAAATGGCTGCAGCAAAGCCATTCTCTTCGCCCTTCTCCTTTTTTTATCTTTTGGGAAGGCCCTAGGAGGGGTGTGGCGAAATGGGGATGTAGGCTCTCTTCGTCTAGATCCTAAAAACAGAATTAGATGTTAGCTCAAGTGGCTCAAATAGAATGTGTCAAGTTCATTAGTTCTAGGGTCAAATCTGGGTAGCATAGGAACTTTTTTGAGAATCAAATTCAGATTATATCATGATTCACTTTGCTCATAATCCTGTTAAATTGGAGTGTGGGGCACTCGGGGTAGACATTCTACCTTTTTAAAAACAGAATTAGATGTTTAAAAAAAGTGGAACCACTTAGAAAAAACGAAAAGATATTATAAAATATTTAAAAAATAACTCAATAAAATATTGGGAGAAGTATCGTCATAGCACTAATATATGCTTAAAATACACAATATAGCAGTGTTATGTGATATTAGAATCCGTGTGGATGCAATTTCAAATTTGTCCTTGCGTTTCATCACCGCCAAAAAATGTGTTCCAGTTGGTATACACTTTTAGAATATGGGCATAACACACTGCCTTCACACCCAATATAACATGTATCCACACTGCCAAAACATGATCATTACACACTGCCAATAATTGGATTTAAGTTGGTATACACTTCCAAACACACAAGCATAACATACTGCTAGAAAGTGTAGTTATGTATTGTGAATCATAACACACTGCCTCATGGACATAACATACTGCTAGAAAGTGTAGGGATAACATGATCACTCCACATTACCAAAAAAGTTGGTATACACTTCTAATTTCATTTATTAAATGTGTATAAGCAGTGAAAAGTGGCACGACGATTTTAAGTGTTACGTACAAGGAATGAGAATAACCTCCAAAAATTAGAGATCTCAATAAATATGTTAAATGAAATAATTAAAATACTATATTATAATAAAAGGTATGATTGGAAGAGATCCTCGCCATAAATAGCCAAATGTGTGAAAAACAATAAGGAGTGCCATATGTGTAATATTGAGTGTTTTAGAGTGCTACATAAGGTGATTTCTAGAAATATTCGTTCAAATAAATATGTAAGAAAACTAATTTTGCATCAATCAAAGAATTCAACTTTGTCTGCGTTTGAAGTGGTATGTTATAAATTTAGATATATATGATATTATTGTATATTGTTCATATGTAAATACCTTTTTAGTCATTGTTGGAAAAAAAGACTATGAGGGGTTGAAAGAAATTAGAAGAAGTTGAAATTGAAAGAAATTGGAAAAACATGAAAATTAACTTTTCCAATCCAAATGAAATGGCCCGTTGTGGTTGATCTGGTACATCTTAGTACCTATTAGTATAATTTTATAATTCACGTACTAGCAATTTAGGTGTACTATGACGTTCATTCATTACTTTCATTCATTACCTTTTATAGAAAAAAATTTAAAAAGAAATTATTTTTAAATAATGAAAAAAAAGCAAGATTTTTACTTGGTGACAATAGAATATATTTCACTCATGTTTTCTTAAATATGTTTTTAATCTTAAAATACACATAATCACATAGAGTGAAAATGAATTCGTGTCACTTAGTAAAATATTTAAGATTGATCTCGCATTGAGTCAATCTTAAATAGGAATATCTCTCCGATGGAGCCAAAAACTCACTATGTATTGGCTTTGGTGTATGATAGTATAAAGCAAAATAAATCTCTAGATTGTCTGCGCTTCTTTAATAAATGAAGTTGCATTTAGTCAATCATTACAAGTTTCGGTGCTGAGTCAGGGGTCCCTTTGGAAACAATCTCTCTACTTTCGAGTAGGGTGATACGGCACCATTGGACTATGAGCCGGGGGAAGAACGGGAAGCCGATGGTCAGGAAGCGGAGGAACATGAAGTCGCGCAGGGACAGGAAGCCAACATCGGGATAGTTCGTCGAGCTCGGAAGGCGCCGGTTTGGAACGACGATTATATTTTAAACTAAGTTATTATCATTTCCTTATTATTATTATTATTATTATTATTATGTAATAGTCTTTTTTAGGTGAGCGAAATTATAAGCTCCTTTGAGGGTTTCTTTACGGTTCTTTACCTCGTCGCTTTTTTTGAACCGTCAGGGTAGAAAACATAGTTAATTAGGAATAGTTAGAGTTAGGGTTTCTTCCCACCTATAAAGGGAGATGTATCCATTAATCACAGTAAGAAGGAAAACCTAATTCAAACCCTATTCTCCTCTTCTACGGCGCACGGCTCAAGCCTGCGAATTTCTCTCTCTCTCTTGTCCTCACTTTCTGGAGCTTGAAGACGCTCGAAGTCTTCCTATCCCGATACTTCATCGTATCAACGTGCTCTCGTTGAGAGATATGGCAGAAGCCTCATCCGCGACAATTGAACTAGAGGGGAAGGTTGGCGAGCTAGGGCATGCCATGATACAGATGCAGCGAGATATTGAGTTCCGTTTTGCCCGACTTGACACGGCCCTGGCTGCCATCCAAACAAACCTGGCCGCCCTCCAAGTTGGGGGAGGGGGACGCCTAGGGCATCAGGAACCGGGCAGAAACGGCGGGGGTGCTACACCCAAGCCAAAGTTAGAGCCGCCGACGGAGCTGAACCCCTACGGTGGTTGTACCAGGTGAAGGAGTATTTTTCTTACTACGAAACCCCTCCCGAAGAACGGCTGCGTTGTGTCACCATGATGTTGGAGGTCAAGCGGCCGATTGGTTTCGTTGGAGAAGGAACAACGGATTGATCGACGGCTGGGATGACTTCGTGGAGAAATTCAAACAGCGCTTCGATCTGTTGCACTACGTGGACTATCTGGGGCAACTAGCGAGGGTGCGGCAGATGGGCGGAGTAATGGACTATCAGGCCTTATTTGAGAAGATTCTCACCCACGTGACAAACGTTCCCGAGCAGCACCTTCAATCTCTATTTCACGCGGGACTCAAGCCACACCTACAACATGAAATTAGTTTGCTTCGGCCCGCATCATTATCAGAATCCTTCGCGTTAGCCCGGGAATTGGAGACGAAACACAACGCTATCGTGCAATCGGTTAGCGCCAGGGGGGAACATGGAGCCCAAATTCCAATTGCAGCACATTTTCCCCTGGACGTACGGCCCAGGGCAGTGTAAACCTAGCCAATAACAAGCCCTCCATATTGGGCAGTCCTCCTGCCACCAGCACGAACAGTAAGGAGTCCACAGCCTCAGTAAGGAGTCCACAGCCTCAATACCGGTCCGGCTGTTGACACGGGCAGAGAAAATGGAGAAGGACGCCAAGGGCCTTTGTTATAATTGTGACAAAAAGTGGAGCCGAGACCACAAATGCGGCCGATTCGTTTTAATGATGGGGGAAGACGAGGGGAACGAAGAAGAACTAGAGCTGGAGGAGGAAGACGAGGTGACGGCCGACATCTCAAGCTTGCAGAGCATGGCGGGCATGTCCACACCGCGGTCCTTGCGGCTGACCGGGCAGGTTGCCGGACAAGCTGTGGGCGTGTTGATCGATGGTGGGAGCACCCACAACTTCATCCACCCCCAAACAGTGGAGAGGTTGGGGTTAGCCGTGGAAGCCGTACCACCGTTTCAGGTGTACATTGGCAACGGGGATTCCCCACCTTGTGAGCGGCAGTGCAGGGTGGTTAATGTGGGACTCCAGGGAACGAACTTTGCCGTGGACCTCTACGTTCTTCGAATCCATGGACACGATGTGGTCCTAAGGGTGCGGTGGCTGCGAGAATTGGGGTGTGTTTTGCACGATTACGACAAGGTGACGATGGAATTCACGTGGAGGGATCAAGCAGTCACGCTACGTGGGGATGCTCCAGTAGCCCGACCCTTGACTGTACATCAATTGCGCGCTATGGCTGGCAACCAAGAGATGTCTTTTTGCATGGAGTTAATGACGCTCCAGTTGCAGGAGTCGCCGGCTGTCTCAACCAAAGGACCAGGAGGCCACTTGACGGCAGATATGGAGCAACTGTTGGCAGACTTTAAGGAGATTTTTGAGGAACCAACGTGATTACCTCCCCGACAGGAAGCCGACCATCGGATTTTTTTGCAGCCTGGGACTAAGCCGGTCAATGTCCAACCCTTCCGATATCCCCACTTTCAGAAGGCGGAGATTGAGAAACAAGTGAAACACATGCTAGAACAAGACTTGTTACGACCCAGTCGCAGCCCGTTTTCGTCCCCCGTCCTACTAGTACGGAAGAAGGATGGGACTTACAGATTTTGTGTGGATTACCGTGCCCTCAATGCGGTAACCGTGCCAGATCACTTTCCGATACCAACGGCGGATGAGTTATTCGACGAGCTAGGGAAGGCATGTTAGAATAAGTGCCCTTCACTAGAGGGGGGGGAGAATAGTGAGGCACGAGAATGTTTATAAATTTTCGCGGAATAAAAATCGCAGGGATAAAGTAAAGAACGTAAAAAGTAAAGAACGTAAAAAGGCGTAAAGAGAGCACACCAAGATTTATACTTGTTCACCACAACGTGTGGCTAGTCCAGTCTCCCGAGAGACTCTCTCGAGCTACACTACTTCCGTTAAGCTTACGGGTGCTTAACAAACCGTTACAACCTGAGAACTCGAGTCCCACGAGCCTCAATACACTTGCTCGGAGATACCGCACTCCAAGACTTCAACTCGAAGGAATATGCCCTTCCTTCGTACAACCAAGGGAACAAACCTCCCTTAAAGTGTTCACAACACTTAACCACTTAAGAACAAAAACTCTCTTAAAGAGTAGAATCTGAGTAAACTAATTTAGATCAAGAACACACTCAATTTCTCAAGAAATGGCTATAAAAAGCTGTGTAAAAAGTTTATGGAATGATGCAATGTAAAGCTATGAAATGTGTGAGGAATG